>CAUYQG010004287.1:0-40586 GCA_963574415.1 Tarsius wallacei
TATATATATATATATATATATCTGTGACTCCTTTAATTATTAAGACAGTAAATAGGTATAATCATATCTTGAAATCCAAGCATCCAAGCATCCCTACATTTAATTAAACCTTAAATCGTATTACTAAACAAATTATTTGATCCCAAGGTAAATTTTTCTTAATTTTTTTTCCAAAAGCTTTTATTGGTTTGTATATATTAAAATATGTAATTTGCTCAGTATCTATCAGCTAAGGAAACTTTTACTTGCATAATGTATCATGTAGGATTGGATTAAATAATATGTGATAGAAACCTAAAAAAGATAGTTTATTTTTCTTTCATGTGAAAAGGATTCTGGAGGCAGGCGCTCTGGGGCTGATATAGCAACTCTACTATCCCTCAAATGTATTTGAAATTGATAGGCCCTGTACCAAATCAGAAGTGACTCAATTTTCATAGAAGATAAAAAGTGAGCTGTGATAAAAACAATTCTCTCAGAACTTGGAATTAAACCTTGCAGGTGTTAGGATCAACTATCAAGAACTGGGAATTGGCTTGATGACCTGCACATCATTTTGGCTTAGAGCCATGGATTATAGAATACTTAATCACCTCCAGTTGGCCTTTGACAAGAGTGGCTCTATTTTGGTGACTAGGAGATCTGAGAACTTTTCCTTTTCTTTAAGGACTACTACATGGAAAATAAATAATGCAGTTAAGAACACGGACTCTAGGTGTTTTTAGCTCCACCTTTTATCGAGAGTTTCTTCATTCATAATGATTCTTCCAGGTAGAGTGCAACCCTCCTGAGGACAGGGATTATGGGCTGCACATTTCTGGATTTCCATAATCTCCGAGTGCAAGGTCCTGCACAATCTCACCTTGCTTCTCTCTCCACCTTCGTCATACCCCTTCATTTTCTTTCTTTCTCTTGAGATTATTGGAATGGGCCCATATGTATCGGAGAAACGTATGCCCCTCAAAGAAAAGATGTGCAGGCATTGCTGGGAGTCTCCAGAAAAAACAGCTGGGTCCTCACACAGCAATGGAATTCACCATTGACAAGCCCCACCCAACCTCACACACAGGTTCCAAATTTTGTTTCTATCATGAAATTCAGCCAACCCAGGGAAGAAAAAAAAAAAGATAAAGGTAGAACTAAACTATTTTCATATATTCACAGTCTCATAATTCTTAGGCACTTTTCTTAGTAAACTCCAGGGAGAGAAAGAACATGCTTTAACAAAGCAGGGGCAGGGCTTGGGAGAGAAGTCATGAGATCCAAGAAACAGAGTGTGTGATCCTGGAGAGAGAAGCAAAAGCAATTCACCAAGATGGTGATGAAGAGAAGTCACCAGATGAGAGCCTTTAGCAGAGGAAAAGCAACTCTTCCATATTCGAACAGAAAAATAAAAGATTCCAAGAGGGCAGTCCACAAGGGGTTTTCCTGTTCTTGTGGAAAATTTAAAGAAAAATACAGTAAAGTGCAGAATAGTCCATTTAGCAAATAAAAAACCCCAAAATAATATAAGCTATTTATTAATTATAGGAAAACAAAAAGATGTGCAAGCAAAGAGTTATAATAATTGAACAATGTGGCTCTCTTCTGAGTAATATTTATAAGTCATAATAATAGAAACTATGAATATTGACTTAATGAATAATTATAATACTGATATTTGGGGGAAATGGGAGGGGAAGTGGTATAAAATGCAATTATTATCTATCATAGTAAGAATCCATAGGTATCGAAGGAGTCACATTATGATGTTATTCTTTTAAAACATAAGGTAAGTTTCTTTTTTTAATATTTTTTTATTTTAAAATTGTGGGGTACAGTTAAGGGTTAGGTATATAAATATTCATTGTGCGGGTACCCTCGTTGATGAAATGTGCCCCCTTTTTCCCAGACAGATATATTGACTATCATTAATCCCACCTCCTTTCCCCTCCCTGCACCCCCCCCATAGTTTCCCAGCACTGTCAAGCCTTTTTTTGTAGTATTATGGTAGTTGTTCAAGGTCCACTTATGAGTGAGAACATGTGATACTCAGATCTTTGTTTCTGTGAGAGATCACTCAGTATTATAAACTTGAATTCCATCCCATTTGCTGCTAAATTCATGATTTTGTTCTTTTTTATGGCTGCGTAATATTCCATTGCATATATGTACCACATTTTTAAAATCCAGTCCTCTTTTGATGGACAGCATGGTTGGTTCCATGATCTTGCTATTGTAAGCAATGCTGCGATAAACATACGTGTGCAGGTATCTTTTTTATAGAGTGATTTGAGTTCTTCAGGATACATTCCCAGTAGGGGGATTGCGGGGTCATATGGAAGGTCGATTTTTAGAGTTTTTAGGAATCGCCACACTGATTTCCACAGAGGCTGCACTAGAATTTAAAGCAAGTGGTAAAAATATCAGGACAGAGGATCTCTTCTTTTCCTTATGATTATGATAGGACATTTTGACTTTAAAGAGCATGAACATGTTTTACTTTGATACAAATTAAAGTAAAATGTTTATTCATAAATAATTGGGAAAAGCACTAAAACAGATCCTTTATAGGTATAATAAAGGAAATTCAAAACAAAAATGACTACTTAACAAAGATTTGTAGTATTGCAGTAGTTGTTCAAGGTCCACTTGTGAGTGAGAACATGTGATACTCAGTTCTTTGTTTCTATGACAGACCACTCAGTATTATAGACTCTAATTCCATCCAGGTTGCTGCAAAGTTCATGATTTTGTTCTTCTTTATGGCTGTGTAGTATTCCATTGTGTATATGTACCACATTTTTTTATCCAGTCCTCTTTTGATGGGCAGCATGGTTGGTTCCATGTTCTTGCTATTGTGAACAATGCTGCGATAAACATACATGTGCAGGTATCTTTTTTATAGAGTGATTTGAGTTCTTCCTGGAAAAGGATTGACTGTAGCGGGAAACTGCGGAGGGGAAGGAGGGCGGGGAGGTGGGATTGACAGTGGTGGAAATCTGCCTGGGGAAGGGAGGCATACCTCATCAACAAGGGTAACTGCACAGTGAATATTTGTCTACCTAACCCTTAAATGTACCCCACAATTTTAAAATTAAAAAAAAAATTTAAGTTAAAAGAAAAAGATTTGTTTCTGTTATCTGGTTTATCTGTATGTTTGTTTCTGTGACATTTTAGCAGATATTTATATTTAGCGAATAGTGACATTTTAGTGGAAATTCACTATGAAAACTAGGTGCTTTGAGACTTTTAAATAGGTTTCTGATGAGAATTTAAGTATCTTAAGAGAAGAATTTACTGGGGGAGAAAAATCTTTAAAATTTAGCAATCTGCATAGGAAGCTTTCAGTCACCCCATGAACATCCCCCCTTTGAACTACAAAATTATAACTTCTCAAAGAAAAAAAAAACACTGTAAATTCAGTGACAATCTTCTCTCTTTTGCAGCTTTTTTATAATTTGATAATAATTTTTATAAATCCTATGAACCCTCTATGAAATGTCATTTTTTTGGAGAAAAGTTCTTTATGAAAATTTAAGTAGGTTATTAGAATATAGTGATCATTTGTATTTTTCCAATATAATAATATTGAGATTATGACTGTATGATTGACCTTATAGTCATATTTTAAAATTAAAAATATATTTTAAAAAAAGCGATTGGATCTGTGTGGGGGGAATGAATATATATATATATATGCGTAATTAAAATAATTTCTAAAGTTGTTCTGTCTTTCAATTTTAATGACAAAGAAAAGTCCTCAATAAGCTTACTGGGGCATACCATCATGTAAGTTCTATTGTAAGTAAGATTATTCTTATATAAATTTTTGCTTCAAATCCATTTATATATGCTTCCTCCTTCCCATTCCACTTCCTTTTCTTCCTTCCTTCCTGTTATTCTCATGAAAAACCAAATATTAACTCTGGAGAGAGGGTATGTTCAATAATAGACTCATACAAACAGCAACTATACTGATTATCTCAGTTATTCACCTCAATGACTGGATTGACAATCCTGGTTATAGGTCACATGGATAAAGTAATCACACATTCAAAAGAACCCTTTTAAGGAAACTTCACAATAAGTCATTTTTTCCCCTAAACTATGTAAAACCATTCTGTCTTTGCAAGGGTTGTTCTCTTGTCTGGGAGAGTTTTCTTTCTAGCCTATTGAACAAATTTTAACCATCTTTTAAACTTGATTTTATATCAGCTCTTCTGATTTTAGATGGTCTCCCTTAACAATCTTCACTCCCAACTTTTCTATTTAACCAACCATCTCCCTTGCTCTGTAAAATTCCCGTAGTACACCCAGTGCAGGCTTTTGCTAGGAGGTTCCTCAGCGCTACGACTGGCTTTTCCTCCAATCAATGCGGGACATTTAAGAGTCACTTCAAACCACGTAGACCATTGGTTTGTGTTGTTGCAATTACACAATTTAACTAAAACTTACCCAAACCAAGAAAATGTGCGTGGGCAAAAAAATATTCTTCTCTGAAAGTTAATTTGAATGCTTTTGTTGCGGAGACTTGATGAAAGTTAAGTCTTCAAATAGACACAAAAAATATGCAACAACTAAATAGGTAAAATAAGTGTGAAGTTTGAAAAAATAACAAATCTAGAGAAATAAGAAACTCCAGTGCTTCATAAGAATCTTTTTTAAATTGACATAATAATTGTACATATTTATGGAGTACAATGTGATATTTCAATACATGTGTACATTGTGTAACGGTCAAATCAGGGTAAAAAGCAAATTCATCACCTAAAACATTTATCCTTTGTTTGTGTGTGTCGGGAACACTCAAAATTTTAGTTCCAGTGTTCTGTGGCAGGGGTCCCCAACCCCCAGGCTGTAGATCGGTACGGGTCCACCTGCTTGCGGCCTGTTAGGAACCGGATTGCACAGCAGGAGGTGAATGGTGGACAAGCAGAGATCCGTCATCTGTCTAAACAGCAGCAGCATTCGATTCTCATAGGGGCAAGAACCCTATTGTGAACAAACGAAGGAGCTAGGTTGAGCGCTTTTTGTGAGAATCTAATGCCTGGTGAACTGAGGTGAAGCTGAGGCAGTGATTAGCAGTGAGATTTGACTGCACACCCCACCCCCTTGTCTGTGGAAAAATTGTCCTCCACAAAACAAGTCCTTGAGCACAAAAGTTGGGGACCACTGTTCCATAGCACTGTAGGATGACTATAGTTAACAATTCATGAATCTTCTGGGGGGGTCTCTGCTCTATGAATGCATTGAAACTGAAAATCATAGAAGATATAAGTGTAGTTTATACGAGAAAGAATTCTCAGTTTTCCAGTCTGCAGGCTTAGACACACAAAAAGGTTTGGTCCTTTCTCTAAGGATATACAGAAAATAAACAAAATTTGATGGTTTCGTTTTTTAATGCTTAAGATTTGTACATATACTTTTCTTTGCCTACTTTTAAATTAACTTTTTAATTAACCACTTAGCCATGATAACATCTGATTTAAAAAATGGCTTTTATCACATTCACTTTCTCTTCTGCAGTACTTTTGCTCATTAAAAGTACTATGATCTGGGCCCGGCTCGGTGACTCAGCCTGTAATTCCAGCACTTTGGGGGGCCGAGGTGTGTGGATTGCCTGAGCCTGCGGGTTCAAGACCAGCCTGGGCACCTTGGTGAGACCTGTCTCTACAATAAATAAAAAATTAGCTGGGCATGGTAGCTGCATGCCTGTACTTCCGGCCACTTGGAAGGCTGAGGCGGAGGGATCGCTGGAGCCCAGCATGTCGACGCTGGGGTGGTCGTGAGCATGCCACTGCACTACAGTCTGGGTGATGGAGTGAGACTCCAACTCAAAAAAAAAAGTGCTATGGTTTGAATATCTGTGTCCCCCCAAAAATTTGCTTGTTGAAACCGAATCCCAAACTTGGTGATATTAAGAGGTGGGGCCTTTGAAAGATGATTATGTCACAAGGAATCTGCCCTCATGAGCGGGATTAGTGCCCTTATAAAAAAGGCCCAAGGAAGTTTATTCCCCCTTTTCACCATTTGAGAACTCAACAAGAAGGTGCCATCTTTGAAGCAGAGCATACGCTCTCACAAGACACCAACTTAGCCGGTGCCTTGGTTTTAGACTTCCTTACCTCTAGAATGGTGAGAAATAAATTTCTGTTGTTTGTAAGCCATCTAGCTTAGTGTATTTTGTTAAGGACTAAGACAATAAATTAAATATCTAGCTCATATATTCAATGCTGTAGGCACTAAGCTAAGTTCTGAGATACAGCTATGAAAAATTAAAATGTGATCGTGCCCTCATGGAGCTTAAAATTGTTTCTAGTTCTATTCTAACACTTATTGAACCAAAAGTATGTTTACATATCTTTTTCCTTGTTCTTGGATAGTCACCTAAAAAGTAGGAAATATAATTTCCATTTTTGCATTTTCAGTACCTTACAAAGTATCTGGTACTTAGTAATGGCTAAATAAAAGTTGGTTGGACTTAATTAACAGCAAAAGCCAAAAATGTTATTTAATCTGCACGTGTTGATACCTATGAGCTTATCTAGATCAATATTGTGAGTTATAATTTGTAGATTTGTCTGCTATAAACCAATGGCTGGAATTGAAGCAGAAACACATCGATGATTTTTCAATTAAAAATGACTACCTGATTGTACAATTACTTATTAACTGGGGTATCTTTTGCTAAGGAAGTACTTACACAGCAAGCACCTACTTTCAGGAATTTTCACCATAGTCTGTCCTCAGCATGTTTCTAGCACACAAGTACTGCAAGGAAATAACCTCACAGTCATACAAGAGCTTGAAAGTTAATGAATTTGGTCTGCACAAAGATGAGTCAGAATAACAATTCATTCCTAGTGAGGGAGAGCCTTTTCTGCTGAGATTCTTCAACTGTTGTGTTCCTCCCCACACTTAACACTTTAATCCTATAATAACAGCCTGAAATATACATAAAGATTCCTGGGAACAGCTTGCACTTTTAACAAGTTTTATTCAACTAAAAAAGCTCTTTATTTCCACCCAGAAAAAAAATCAATGAAAAGTCATATATGGAACATTAATCAACATCATTGATAATTTAACCTTGAAGATTTCCAAGATCCTCTCTGACTCTATAACCATCTGATTTGTGTTTCCAGAATGTGTTGCTTAATAAAGTCATCTCAATGTTGTCAAGTATATTTGCTCCGTCATGTGGTCTTCACGTCAGTCTTTGATGTTTCTGTGCTACCCATGGATGTCAAGATTTCTTTAGCAGATGGTAGAGTTTCACACTTCCAGTTTCTCAATATAACTGGAGCAGATATCTGGGTAACATGCAGCCATAATTTACTAAAAGTACAGTCACCTTATTGTGTTGTTTTTAAATTTCTTGAGAAATTTAAAAATACGAACAAGTACAAATAACATGTCACACATCCATGAACCTGCCACCACCCAGTATTGAAAGCTGTTAACATTTTGACACGTGATTAAAATCTTTTATTAGAAACAAAATATAATAAACATTATAGATAAAATCAAGCATTATAGATAAAATCAGTCTCTTTTGCTCTCTATTCCTAGTCTGAGTTCTATACTTCCCTTATCAAATGTAGCCTTTGTCAATGAATGCAGTATCTATTTTTGTCTATCAAAATATTATATGTACATATTTGCTTTCAGAAGCATAAGAGAGCATTGGTTTGTATGAATTTTTTGTTAATGTAAATAATGTGTTATTCTGTATCTTTCTTTTTACATTCAAAATTATATATTATATATAATATAATTATAATTATATACTTATAATTATATATTTATTATATATAATGACATATTTTGATATGTGACCATATATACATATACATAAGAATTCTTTTAAGGGACTATATGGCATTCTAGCAAATCAATATTCCACAATTTATTTATTCATTCACATATTGATGGACTATTAGATTGGTTCTAATTCTTCACCATCATAATATGTTTTAAATCTTAAATGTTTCTTCGTGTACATGGTCAAGTTTCTCTAGACTGATGTTACTTTAACTGCAGCCCAGGTTAGATGCTGTTCCTCTACAAATTATGGTAGTCCATAAGGAGTCTGTAACAGAACAGCATCAACTGTGTCCCAAAGCATACTTTTTAGTTCATCTGACATTTCCCAGCAAGCCTTTCTCGAGAAAGAAAATGATGTCCTATGTTTACATTCTGATGCTCTTTATCTAATCGTGAATTGAGGAAGACTGCTCTTGATCACACAGGTGAAAGTAGCATTTCTCGTTCATAAGGTATGTGAGTTTTCATTTTTCAATTGCTTTCAACAATAATTGTCCCAATTTATTCATCTGTGGTTTCTAAAATTTCTATTTTTTCCACATTCTTACCCACTCTTTTGGAGGTGGGTATTTGTTTGTTATAGCTTTATGAGACATAATTTGCATACTATAAATACACCCATTTAAAGTATACAAGCCAATTGTTTTTAGTATATTCACATCGTTGTGCAACCATCACCACAATCAGTTTTAGAACATTTTCATCACCACCCAGAAAATCCTCAACCTTCCCATTCCTCCATTCCTAGGCAACAACTTGTCTCCTTTGTGCCTCTACAGATTTGCCTGTTTTAGATACTTCACATACATGGAATCAGACAATACGTAGTCTTTAGTGACTGACGTTTTTCACTTAATGTTTTCAAGATTCATCTATGTTGTAGCATATGTCAATACTTCAGTCTTTTTATGGTAAAATAATATCGCATTTTATAGGTATACTACATTTAAAAATTTGCTCATTAGTTGATGACCATTTGGGTCATTTCTACCTTCTTGGCTATTACAAAGAATGTTACTAAAAACATATTTGTACAAGATTTTGTGTGAACCTGTTTTCGTTTCTCCTGAGCTATATATCTAGAAATGGACATTCTGGATCAGATGATAACTCTGTCTATAACCTTTTGGGGAGCAATCAGACTGTCTTCCAAAGTATCTATGTCATTTCACATCCCACAAGCAGTGTATGAGGACTCTAATTTCTCCACATCCTCATCAGCACTTGTTATCTGACTTTTTAAAAATCATATCCATCTTAGTGGATGTGAAGTAATTTCTCAATGTGGTTTTGATTTGTATTTGACTAATCATGTTGAGTATTTTTTCGTGTGCTTATTAGTCATTTGTATGTCTACTTTGGAAAAATAGCTATTCAGATCCTCTGTTTATTCTTTAATGGGGCTATTTGTCTTTTTAGTATTGACATATGAGCTTTTTATATATCCTTGATACAAATTCTTTGTCAAATATAGAATTACAAATATTTTTTTCAACAAATTTTGTTCTACTTATGTTTTTATAATTGTAAATGAGGTATAATATATAAGTAAGCCTGTTATGAATTTTAAGTGCATAGCTCAATTAATATAGAAAAAATTAACATATAAATATTGGGGTATGCATGTATATATACATATATATGTGTGTACATATAGTATATATATATATCCTGCTAATATAATATATTGCTGGATTTGCATTTCTAATGTTTGATTAAGGATTTTGTGTCTATTTTCATGAAGAATATTGGTCTGCAGGTTTTTGCCAGTATGCTTGTTGACCTCATGAAATGGGTCTTTTTGCTGTACGGTTTTTGAAGAATTGGTATAATTTCTTTTGAAATGATTAGCAGAATTCAGTGAACTTACCTGGGCCTGATATTTTTCTGTGAGAAGGATTTTAGCTACAAAGTATTTTTGTACTGAATAATGGACGTGGTGGATTTTATATAGTTGAGTTCCAGGTTTTGTTATTTTCCTGTAAAAAAAAAAAATTGAACTTCATTTAAGAAGGTACTTATGTTAATTGTGAGCCAGTTGATGATTTTGAGGCTTATTTTTCAGTTTTGTTTAGTGGGTTTAAAATAGCTTTTAATCTAGGTCTAGCTGACCCCCCTCTGCTGTCTTTATTGAATGCCCTGGGTGTACAGCAAGGGCTTTCTACCCTGGCCAGTTGGAACTTGACGAGAGTTCACAATACTCTCATCCTCTGTGAACTCCGAGTGTGGTTCAGCTTAAAGCTACCTCGTAGTTCTTTGGGTAATTCTTAGCATTTCCTACGCACACAAAACTTGCCATGCCATCTCAAAGAGCCCTTTGCATAGTTCTGGAGATTCTGTTCCATGCAGCCCTCTCCTATTATTCTGCCCCACAAATTCCAGATGCTTAATCTTTCCTGCATTCTCATCTCTTTTGCCTCATCCCAGGGAGACCACCGTGTTCTTCTTCAGGTTCCTTCCTTGCACTGATATCCAGAAAGCTTCTCTAAGAAGAAAGCTATGGCTTACTATATTTCTTCCCCTTATCTCAGAGATCACAGCTCTTTGCTGTCTGTTGCCCAACATCTGGGTACAGTTGCCTCATTTATTTAGTCTGGCTTTTTGTTTATGGTGAGAAAGTAAGTTCACTTCCAGTAACTCTTTTATGCCAGTGGCAGAAGTCTCCACATAAAATCCAAATTGCTGTGAATAATAGCCTTCCTTCAACTAGTCAAAAGAAATCCATTTTGTCTTCCCTAGATCCTCTTTTTACGATTGTTTGGGGCTCTTAGTCAAGGGGGTTAGTTCTGATTTCTGTCATCTGAGATAAGAACAGAAGATGTGCTCAGTGCCTGGAAGACAGCTGCTGTCTCTGAAATTGCCCTGTCGTGTTCCCATCATAACATCAGAGTCAGCATCAAGAGTAGCTCACACCTGGTTTAAAGTCTTTTTTTTTAACACCCCCATCTCTATACTACAAGATTATCTTCAGTAGTCATCATGAAGTAAGATAAATATATCTCACAAGTGAATTAAAACATTCATTTATCAAATAGAAATATTACTCCTTTCAATAAGCTCTCTGTTTCACAGTTTTAAATTCAAATAAAAAGTCCAAGAGAGCACATGGACTGATAGAATTGGGATAACAAACTTTCTTGGTCTTTATAATCACTGTACTACTATTGTTTATTTCTAATTTATTGTTTAAGCAAAAGAATGTGTAATGCCCTTGAGGTTGGTGAAACGAAACGTTTCTGAAGTTAACTCAAACTTTTGCAAACTATTACAAAAATCCTATGTTAGCCAATTCTTCACAGGTTGAGGGCTGATTGTATAACTGAGAGACCTCTGAATTAAGTTCCATGTAAAGTAGAGTGTTTATTAAAGGACAGGTAATAAAATGGGGGTTGCCAGGGATTAGGGGAATGGGGAGATATTGGTCAAAGGGCATACAATTTAAATTGAACAAGAGAAACAAGTTCTAGGGGGTCTGTGATATGTCATAAGATTATAATTAGTAATAATGTAGAGTATACTTGAAAACTGCTAACAGGTTTCAAATGTTCTCACTTCAAAAATTAGTCTGTGAGGAGATGGGTATGTTCATTAGCTTGATTTGATCATTCCACAACACACACATATATCAAACCATCATGTTGTACAGCATAAACATATGCAGTTTGTCATTTGTCAAAATACAAGTCTATGAATCTTGTTTTTAAAAAAACAAACCCAGAAAGAAATGATTTTTTTCAAAAAGGAGCATTTTATCATCAACCTTGTTTAGAACTGCGGACACACGGTGATAACATAAAGCAGACTGATGTGTAGCTATTTTTATTATTGTTTCTAAAGCTATCCTCAGGCAATGAACTCCTTTTGTTTGTGCTCTGAGAGGACTGTTCCCATCACCCACCCTTGGTACGCCATCTTCAGCAGCACAGGGCAGTACTCCCTCTCAGAAGAAACATTGTGATAGCTAAGACACCACTGTTTAAACCTACAATGTCCAATCTAGTTCCTGCCCATTGCTGGAACCTCTTTGGTGCCCACGTTCCTCCACTTTCCTCAGTCCAGCAGAGGTTCTTCAGGGTGTCAGTGGTGGGGAAAGAGAACAACTCCATCACTTCCATGCAAAAGTAGGCTAGGTTCTCAAGTCCAACTTCCTAAGTGACACGGCTCCCTGGGTTACACAGACATGTACCCACACAAGGTTGGATCGGAAGAGGTCTAGCCAGCTGAAAACATTTTACTTACCACTGTTACATCTTTATTTAAAGCGATTGGTATAAGATTTTTTGTAATGAGCTGTCGTGTTTTAGTATCAGTAGTAACTTGTAAAACAAGTTTGAAATTTTCTAGCTCTGTATGTTTTCAAACTAATACAGAACTTCCCTTCCTGAAGGTTTTTATAGACCTCCTCCAAACTGGTACCTTTGGGTGGGGATATATTTGGCTAATTTTTAAAAATTAAATGAAACTAAATTTGGCGCCAGGCTAGGTGGCTCAACCTGTAATCCCAGCGCTTTGGGAGGCTGAGGTGAGTGGATTGCCTGAGCCCCCAGGTTCGAGACCCGCCTGGGCAACTTGGTGAGACCTCATCTCTACAATAAATCAAAAATTAGCCGGGCGTGGTAGCACGTGCCTGTAGTTCCAGCTACTTGAAAGGCTGAGGCGGAAGGATCGCCGGAGCCCAGCAGGTCAAGGCTGCAGTGACCGGGAGCAGCCACTGCACTCCAGTCTGGGTGACAGAGTGAGATTCCAACTCAAAAATAAATAAATAAATAAATAATAAAAATAAATAAATAAAAATAAATTTGGCTTTCATAAAAATTACACAACACTTATAAAAAATTTAATTAACGCAGGAAGGGTAAAATACTCAATTCCCATCAGCTGTGAATCGTCATTAACATCTGGACTTTTGTGAAAACTGAATCACATAGTTTTCAATAAAAAATATTGAATGCAGTTTATCCAAATTTAATAGAAAAAAGAAACTGAAGTAAAACAAATGTGATCTCTTAACCATCACATAAATGTTTTTTCACTCCGCGAGATATTTCCCAACAAAAGTTTTCCTCTAGCTCCTTTTGTGGTTTATAAGCATAATGATTGGGTTTTCATGCTCATGTGTGAGATGTGCCTCCCTCAAGCCTTAAGACTTTAGCACGTTACCTACCTGATGCGAAAAAAAATTACCTAAAAGTAAAGAAGGATACAAAATAAAACATTCAGAGTGTGTAGTCATTATATCTCATTAAATATGCAATTTAACTTTAGACAGTATCAGCTGATTACCTGCAGGGCTGGATGAAAGCATTAGCAGTTTCATTTTTCTTCTAATTTTCAAGGATTTATGTTTTATGACCATAATCCCCAAAGTTGTTTAGCATTTGTTTTATATCTAGATCAATTCAGTACTCCTCACCAGTTCAGGGTCTTCATTTCTAAGTTCTTTAGTTACTTGATCTCTGGATTTTTGTTATCAAGTCATTTGCTAAAGAGGACTAGGACCATATTATGCGGGTAGGTCCGAGTGTTTCTTTTATACTTCAAAGTTAGGTTGGCTTTGTAAGTGCGCACACCCTTCGTAGTATCACAGGGTCTTACACTGAGAAGGAACCCATGCTAACATTCTGCTGTTGCTCTCTTGAAATTCCTATTATTTTAAAAAATCAGGTGACCCTCGTTTTCATTTTGCTTTGGGATCCCACACACTATATAGCTGCTTTTGATTAAAAGATGTTGATTTGGACGTAAATAGCTCTCAGTTACTCTCTCCTTCAGAACATAGTAACAAATATCTTCTAATATTCCATGACACCATAGAGAAGTTGGAGGCCAGCCTAATGTCTTTCCCTATTTAGGTTATTTGATATTGCTGCTTGGATGCATGGAGAAATCCTTTTTTATCTTTGAAGTGCAACCACTTAACCAGAATATGTCTCTGTGTTAAGCTTCCTACATTACAGATTTTTGGGAACACAGTATGCTCCTGCCTCAATCTGCAGATTTGTTTCGGAGAATTATTCGTGTATAATATATTTAGGTATTTTTTTTTCAGACAATAAAGAGGCTGACCCAGACCTCCATATGTTCTTTATTAAGTTTCTCTCCCCTTAGACCTCAAACTTCCATCCGCAGCCATGAAGGGGAGGCTCAAAACCACTCCCTCCAGGAGCAAGGAGAGAGATCTCTTAGAAAAGCAAAACAAAACCCTGACCCCAAATCCCTCTCCAACTAATTTATGGTAAAATTCCTTGAAAAAGCTGTCTATTATTACTGATCCCAGCTTTGGAGCTGTGGTGGCTTCCTGCTGTTGCTAATCTCTTGGTTCAACAAAACCCATCTGTCATCGCAATGCTTCCCTTACACGTGGAACCAATTTCTTGCACGGTATCCCCCCCTCCAACGCTATTTTAAATAATTAAACTGGTTTCTATTTCCTTGGTTGACTCCCGACTGATGGGCACATGAGCGACTATTTTAGTAATAGCCATGAGATTGCATTTATTATTTGTATTGTTTAAACACTGTATATGCTTTCTGGGTTTTTGTTTTTGTTTGTCTGCCTGGTCAATTAGTTATTCAAGATTTGAAGTTTCCCATCACACTGACTGCTTTATCAATTTTAAAAATATCTTACTTGTGTTTATTAATATACAGTATTCAAAGCATATAAGGTTAACATGGTTCTATTTTTCAAGTTGGAACTCAAAGTCAATTTCTGCTCAATGAATTGCACGAGCCCTTCCAAGCTTAAGTGGCCTGAAGGCTCCAGTGGGGAAAAGTGTGGTTTTAGTCTGCACATTTCTTTTCTGTATGTAATATTTTTCTTTCTCTGGTTTCTGTGCCCTTCTGATCCAGTCTGCTTTTTCTTCCAAGCATTGCTCAAAGTTTCTGATTCTCTAGTTTCATACTCATTTTCCAGCAAGGTGATGGATGTATTCTTTTTCATTGTGTGTATTTGACATACACGTACAAATATTTCCATTTCAGTGGAGTGAACAAAGCAACTTTATAGGCTTTTCCTTTATAGGGCTGTTTTTGTGGTATTAAAACTATCAGTTTAAAAGCATTTACTGCTAAAATCATCAAGGCTTAGACTTTGGAGAAGTAATCCTTTGATAACTTTTTTATTTTCTAATAGTTATTATTTTTATAAGTTTTCTATTTTTTCTCAAATCAGTTTGACAATTTATACATTCTATAAAACTGAACCTTTATCAAGATTTTAATCTATCAGCAATATTTTATTTTAATTCTGATTTAATCATTAAAATGTAAAACTCCTCCTTATTATAATTTCTTCATGTGTCCTCCCACGTAGCTAAAGAGAGCCAATGGTTTATTAATCAATCTTATTGCCACTTTTATTCTTTCCTAAATAAATAATTCAGAATTAAATTTTATAAAATATTTTTTAATTTAAACATATTAGTAAAACATGTTTATGTTTGTGTGAAAAAACACAAGATACATAAAGAAAAAGTTTACACCTTTCTTGTTCTATGATAATACTGACAGTCTGGTGTTACTGTATTACAACCCTCTTCTGCATGTTTGTGTGAATACAAGCAAACACATACAAGTTTTTGTTTTTTTTTTTAAAGAATGGATATGCTATGCACACAACTCTTTTAACTCCCAGTTTTCATATTAAGGTATATTAGACACCCCTTAGAATGAGTATAAATAGTTTTACTTTATTCTTTAAAAATATGTTTTTCTTGGCTGGGCACGGTGACTCACGCCTATAATCCCAGCACTTTGGGAGGCTGAGATGAGAGGATTGCCTGAATCCACGGGTTCAAGACCAGCCTGGGCAACTTGGCGAGACCTCAACTCTACAATAAATCAAAAAATTAGCCGGGCGTGGTAGCACGTGCCTGTAGTTCCAGCTACTAGGAAGGCTGAGGCAGAAGGGTTGCCTGAGCCTAGCAGGTCGAGGCTGGGGTGGCCATGAACTCAGTGACACTGCACTCCAGCCTGGGCAACAGAGTGAGACACCAACTCAAAAAAAAAAAAAAAAATTTGTTTTTCTTTTCAAGACTGCATCCTGTTCTGCTGTCCAGTCTGGAGTATAGTGGCATGATCATGGCTCACTGCAACCTTGAACGCCTGGGCTCAAGCAATCCTTCTGCCTCACCCTCCTGAGTAGTTGGGACTGCACCACCATGCCAGGCTAAGTTTTTTTTTTTAATTTTTAAATTACTTTTGTAGAGTCTCACTTTTTTGCTCTAACTGGTTTTGAACTCCTGGCCTCAAGTGATCCCTTGCCTTGCCCCCCACCCCATACTTTATTCTTTTTAATCACTGCATAGTATTCTATTGTGTGGACATATTAAGCATTTGATCTTTCTATTATTGAGGGACATTAGAATTTTCATTTTTGAAACTGGAGGACATTATGTTAAGTGAAATAAGCCAGGAACAGAAAGGTAAACACCACATGTTCTCCCTCATATGTGGGAGCTAAAAAAAGTTGATCTCATAGAAGTGAAAAGTAGAACAGAGGATAATAGAGTCTGAGAAAGGTAGGCGGAAGGGAGAGATAGGGAGAGGTTTGTCAAAGAATACAAAATTACAGCTAGGTAGGAGCAATAACTTCTAGCGTTCCATACCATGTAGGATGATTATAGTTACCAAAAAACATATCACATAATTTCAAATAGCTGGAAGGAGGATATCGAATCTTCTCAACACAAAGAAATGATAAATGTTTGAGATGAGGGGTAGGCTAACTGCCCTGACTTGGTCACTTTACTTTATATGTATTGAAACATCACTATGTATTTTATAAATATACACAATTATTATTTGTCAAACAAAAATTTTTTTAAAAAGAACTTCCATTTTTGAATACTTCAAACAATTCTGCAACAAAGATTTTTCTATCTGATTTTAGTTCTATATTATAGATTCTCTCTAAAATATTTTTAAAAGTGTGCATTTCTCACATTAATATTTATTACCGGATTATTTTAGTAGCAATTTAAACTTTCTCCAGCAGTGTAAAATAATGACCAGCTCCTTACATTTCCTTCAGCAGTAGATATTATAAGTAATTTTTAATTGGTACACATCTTATCAGTGAAAAGGTTATCTAAGTATTTTAATATATATTCATGTGACTACTAATGATATTGACCTTTTAAAATATATTGGTTGGACCCATCATATTTCCTTCTTTATCAAGGCCCTGATCATATCCATTTATTCCTTAGATTGTTTGATATCTTGTAGGTACCTTTTCTATTTGGCATAATGACCCACTGTGTCATAGTCATTTCTTAAATTGACATACAGTCATTGAGTGTCTATTACTTTCCAGGCACTTTTGAGGGTATGAGGGTGCAGTGATAAGCAAATCATAGAATTGTGTTTTCATAAAGCTTACGTTCCACTTGGAGAAACAAAAGGCAAGTAAACTAAACTAATATCATCTCACATGGTGCCAAGTACTATGGGGAAACATAAGGATAAATAGAAAATTACAGGGTAGAGGATTTCAAATGTGGTGATTGGGTAAGCCTTCAAAAAAACACATGAAAAAATTTCAAAATAATATGAGGAGAAAGTTGTAGTAAAATCTGAGAACAGTGTATTCCAGACAAAGAAAAGTGCAAAGGTTAAGAATTTTTGAAGAAACATTTTGAAGAACAGCAAGAAAGCGTGGCTGATGGAATGTTAAAAGTGAACTTGACAGAGATTGAGGCTGGGGAGCTTGAGGAAAGCCAGGCGATGTGGGGACTTGGAGGTGTGGGGAAGAGATTAAGTTTAATTGGAACTGAGATGGAATTGTACAGGAGGTTTCCAACTACAGGAAAAGTGAACTGGGAAGTTTAGTTAGAAGGGCATTGTTGTAATCTAGGAGCACGATTATGACAGCGGAATGGTGATAACGGTTTAAGGAACGATGACAAGTGGGTGTCTAGGGTGTATATTTTGAAAATAGGACAAAGAAGCTTTTCTGGTGGTTGAATGTAGAATATGAGGTTTGAACAGGAATCAAGGGCAATTCTCAAGTTTTGGACTTGAACAAAATTTTGGTGCTATTTATCAGTCTTAGTCTGTTTGTGCTGCTATACAGGAATATCTGTGGCTTGGTAATTTATAAACAAAATAGGTTTGTGTGGTTTATGGTTCTTTAAGCTGTAAAAAGCATAGCACCAGCATCTGCCTCAGGCGAGAGCCTCTGGAAGCTTCCACTCAAGGTGAAAGGTGAAGGGGAGCCAATATGCACAGATCACATGGTGAGAAAGGAAACAAGAAAGGGAGAGAGGGGTGCTAGGCTCTTATCAACAACAAGTTCTTACATCAAATAAGAGTGAGAACTCACTCATGACCTTGAGAATGTCGCCAAGCTGTTCATGAGGGATCGACCCTTACAACCCTAACACCTCCTACCAGGCCCCACCTCCAACACTAGGCGTCAGATTTCAACATGAGACTTGGTGGGGCCAAAGAAACCACAACCAAATGATAGCATTACCAGAACGAGTATCATTAGAGTGGGGAATGAGAAATGTTTTGAAGGTGAAAATCAAACGTCTATTTTCTATTGAACAGGTGATATATTTTTTAAAAAGAATGTATCGTTTATATGAGAGAGAGAGAGAGAAAGAGAGAGAGATCAAGGGAGTCAACACAGAACTAAAATGATCACTTTTAGAGTAGAAAGATAATTGTGACCTGTGGTATCATTAACATTATATTGATATTCATTACTAAGAAAATGAACCCAACAATCTCAACTACTTAGTTTTCTTTTGGATGGACAGGCCTTCCACTACTTCAGGAAACTTTCCATTACTTTTATTTTATTTTTTCTTGGTCCTGAATCTATTTATTTATTTATTTTTATTTTAAAGATGTGGGGTACAATTCAGGTTTAGGTATACAAATGACCAGGTAAAGTTTGGGCCTCACTTTGGTCCCCACTTCACCTGGTTTGAAATCAGGTACGCTTACGGATGAAGCGTGCCTTCCTACCCCTAGCAGTTTCCCACGACTGCCAACCCTTTTTTATAGCATTATGATAATTGTTCAGGGTCCTTTTATGAGTGAGAACTTGTGGTACTCTGTTCTTTGTTTCTGTGATAGATCACTGAATATGATCGACTCTAAATTCATCTAAGTTGCTGCAAAGTCCATATGTTTGTTCTTATTTATGGTTGCATAATAGTCCATTGTGTATATGTACCACATTTTTTCTTATCCAGTCAAGCTTCGATAGGCAACATGGTTGGTTCCATGTTTTTGCTATTGTGACTAGAGCTGCAACAAACACACGTGTGCAGGAATCTTTTTTGTGGAATGATTTTAGTTCCTTCGGGTATATTCCCAATAGGGGAATTGCTAGGTCATATGGAAGGACAATTTCTCGTTCTTTCAGAAATCACCACACTGTCTTCCAAAGAGGTTGCTCTAGTTTGCATTCCCACCAGCAGTGGAGAAGCATTCCTTTTTCTCCGCATTCTCACCAACATCTGTTGTTGTTTGTTTTATTAAAGATGGCCATTCGTACTGGGGTAACAATGGTTGTGGTTTTGATTTGCATTTCTCTGATGATGAGTGAGGCTGAGCACTTTTTCATGTGTCTGTTGGCTGCCCGTTTATCTTCTTTTGAGAAGTGTCTATTAAAACCACAATCCCGTTCACCAAAAAAATGAAATACCTCGGCATCTTCCTAACCAGAGAAGTGAAAGACCTTTACAATGAGAACTACAAAACACTGCTCAAAGAAATCCAAGAAGACACAAACAAATGGAAAAGTATTCCATGCTCACGGATAGGAAGAATCAACATTGTTAAGATGTCCATCCTACCAAAGGCAATCTACAGATTCAACACAATACCCCTTAATTTTATCAACATCATTCTTCTCAGACCTGGAAACGACAATACAGAAATTCATATGGAAACATGAATGACCACGAATAGCCAAAATAGTTCTTAACAAAAGAAACAAAGCAGGAGGTATCACACTTCCAAACTTCAAACTTTACTATAAGGCTACAGTAATCAAAACAGCCTGGTATTGGTACAAGAATAGGCATATAGACCAATGAAACAAGAAAGAGGTTCCAGAAACAAAGTTTCAATTTCTCAACCAACTCATCTTTGACAAAGCCTCCAACAACAATCACTGGGTAGAGGAGAACCTAGTCAGTAAATGGTGCGGGGAAACCTGGCTGATTACATGCAGAAGATTGAAACAGGACTCCTACCTATCATCATACACAAAAATTAACTCTAAATGGATCAGAGACCTAAACGTAAAATCTCAAACTATAAGAATCTTAGAAAATGCAGGCGACACCCTTATGGAGATTGGAACTGGCGACCAATTCCTATTCAGAACCTTAAGTGCCCATACCTTAAGAAATAAGATAGACAAGTGGGACCTCATCAAACTGACAAGCTTCTGCAAAGCCAAAGAAACCATCAAGAGAGCAGGGAGACAGCCCACAGAATGGGAAAAAATATTTGCCAACCGTATATCTGACAAAGGCCTAACATCTAGGATCTATAAGGAACTCAAATGCGCTGAAAGGAAAAAAAACAAACAGCCCCATTAAAAAGTGGGCAAAAGACATGAACAGACATCACCGTTACTTTCAATGAAACACTGGAGGAAAAATGAGAGTGCCTCATCGTTCCTCAAAATGTAAGCATAGCAATGTCTACAGATTACCTCTGAAAAGTTCCTAGATCAATTCAAAAGGTGAGTGCTCTCATATATATGAACATGCATATCAATACCACAAATAATAAATTAAAAGATGCAATGGATTATTTTTCACACTTTAAACATAAGCTAAGTTTCTGCTCTTTTGTTGTTGTTGTTGTTTATTGTTTTTGAGTTGGGGGTCTTATTCTGTTGTCCAGGCTAGAGTACAGTGGCACAATCATGGCTCACAGCAGACCCTGGGTTCAAGCAATTCTCCTGCCTCAGCATTCCAATTACCTGGGACTTTTTAATTTAAAAAAAAATTTTTTTTGTAGAGACAATCTCACTACGTTGCTTAGGCTGGTCCCGAACACCTGGGCTCAAGCACTCCTCTCACCTCTGCCTCTCAAAGTGCTAGGATTACAGACTTGAGCCATAGTACCTGGCCTGCTTTGTTTTTAAACTTAGACTTTTTCTTTCTGCCATTAGAATGAAATTCTTAGTTTGGATGTATCAGATATATAGTCCATGCTGATTATTCCATAGAGAAGATGAGAGTTTAGGTAAAGCTATTTTTTTTTTTTTTTTTTTTTTGAGTCAGAGTCTCACTCTGTCGTCCAGGCTGGAGTGCAGTGGCACGCTCACAGCCACTGCAGCCTCAACCTGCTGGGCTCAGGTGATCCTTTCTCCTCAGCCTTCCAAGCAGAAGTAAGACTACATTGATGGTCTTTCCTATCTAGGCCCAGCCTTGAATCACTTTACCACCCTTCCAGTATCTTTCTGTTGCTTTCCCCTCTCATCCTTTTTCTCTCCCTGCTTCCCACCACTCCTCACAAGCATTTTCTGGACTTCATCTTACCACTATCTTAGCTGAGAAAGTAATCCTACCTGGAACCATGTCTTCCTTCTACTTTGTCCTTCAAATTCCCAGTCACTCCCTACAGCACTCCAAGAATCAACTGAAAACGTTTTCTCCTTTCTGACTGCCAAATTGTACCTATAATTTGCTCCATCTATTTTAACATTTTAAAAGATGAATTAACATTTCACGTTATATGTGTGCATGTTCAATGTGCCCGTAGTTACCTCATGTATGTAAATTCTCCCTCCTTAGTAAGATCTTTGGGGGACAGGCTTCTTGCTATACTTATTGTTTTCTGCTTTCCTGAACACATACTTGTTGCATTATATTCCTTAATGTGTACGACTACAAAGCAGATATGAGAGAATCAAACTTAAGATGTAGGGGAATTTTTCAGGGGGAAAACAAGAATAAGATAAGGGATTAAACACAAAAAGGAATCTTACCTAAAGGAATGATGTAGTAATTCTTTTATAATCATCTCTACCAAATTTCAACTTCTACCCTACATGACAGCATACTTCCCCAAATACTATCTCCTCCCTCTGGACTTCTTCATGGTGTATGTCTTTAAAAGACACCTAAGCCAGGTTCAAATCCCTATTGCACTATGTAAGAGCTGCATGACCTTAGACATGTAACCTAATCTCTCAATGTCTGTTTCCTTATCTAAACAACAGGGATAGAAATGAAACTTTTAAAATAAGATTTCTGGAAAGATTAAGTGACATTAATAATGTAAAGTACCCCCACATTTGTCTAAGGTGGTGTTTAGTAGACCACAACTCATTGGGTTGAGAAGTAAATTTTATGGGTTCCAACAGAGATTTTTGATTAAGGGAAAATAAGTGGAGTTTAGCAGCGTAGAAGCTGACATAACAGGGTATATAGCCCGTAATGTGGGAAGATACTGATTTGTGACATTTTAATTTCAGATCTATGTTAATATGTGTTCTACACTGTGACATGAAATGTATTTCTCCCTGAGAGTATAGGACTAAAAATGTTTGAAAACTACTGAGTGAACATTAGTCTAAATTTCATGTCATTCATGAAGCCATTCCAGATTTTGTCACCTAGAAATGAACTCTCCCCCCTGACCTTCTTGGACAACTTTTTTGTGCCACATTCTTTGTCGTATTAGAACTGCTTTTGTAAGTATTGTGTTTTTAAAGCCGAATCTCTTTGAGCATCTAGGGCATGTATTGTTCATCTCTGAATACTTGGCAGGGTTTTCGGCATATTTGTTTGCACATTATAAATGCTAAATAGTTATTTTGTTAATAGATGACTGAGTTTTACCCATACCTAATTTTGGAGGTGACAAACTGAAAAGGGAAGCCTGGAAAAGAATCTAGAGGCAAAAATGCAAAAATTTACTTCAATAGAAGTGAGAAAAATTTGTATCTACTGATTTGTTTCAATGAGGAATTCCTACCCACCTTTACAGAATACTCTTGAACTTTCAAAAGGGGATTTTCTTATTGGGTGAAGCATTTTTCTCTTAATCTTTTTGGGGTAATACTTCCCAAACTGGGCTTTATGGGTAAGTTTTAAGGGTACATACACTCTGCAACTGTATATAAAATCTCTGTGTGCTACACACACACACACACACACACACACACACACACACACACACATACACTCGCTGGAGTGTGAGGGTTCACAACTTTATATTCTCCAAGGAGGTGTTCCATGATCCAAGGAACCACAAACATAACTCTGTGTTATGTTTTTCTGAAGATACATCTCTTTAAAAAAAAATTCCCAACTTTCTTCATTTCCCCTTAGCCTCAACCTTTTTTTATCCTCTTTTCTTAGAAACCATCCAGCTAGGGTTAATGATTTAGATTCTCACCCTAGTCCAAAGGGCACCCTCTGGTGTTAAATTAGGTGGAGAGGGAGACACTGTGAGTCTTCAGGCAAAAAGGAAATCGTTTAACCACTGTTCTCCTGTGGCCTGCTCCCTTTAGTAATCTCTTATTGGCTTTCCATAGCAATAAATCACCTGTCCTCTCAGCACCTTGGCAGTTCTGGGAATATGTGATCCTCATGCTCATTCATCCTCTCGGGTGCTCCAGAAACCCGATGGGTGGTGCATAATCTCGTTGAGGTTCCATTTGCTTTCGATCTTTCAGTTCTGTAAGAAACGAGCACCAGGAAAGTCACTATCAAGGACCATCATTTGGGACCTCCCACATAACAGGTTCCCTAGGCAGGGGAGCAAAGGGTGCCTGCACCCAGGACAACTGGGAGGAGAGTGCATCTAGTGTATAAGTGGAATTTAATGTCTGCACTTTTGTCCGCAGTCACCCCACCAGCAGGACTTCTTCCAGCACATTCCCCAGAACAAGCACGAGTGGCTGGGTAGCAGTTGAGGCTACATAAACACAGTGGCTATTTAAACAGTTACCTTGAAGCTCATCCTCTCTCCTTCATACTAACTTCCACTATTAACGCTGACCTCACTTTCCAGAGCTGAGATGCCAAAGCCTTGGGGAACCTGACCTAAGGTTTAAAAACCAAGCAAAGATTTCCAGCCAGTCAAGGAGTATACAGACACATTACCCTCTGATTTTTCTTTCTGGCACAAAGCGCGCCACCTCTGTAAGGAAATGCTCTGATTCCATTCCAGTAGTTCTCCACCCCTGCCCTTTTCCAGCTACAAGTCATCAGCTCTCAGGAAAGTGGTCCAGGTTGGATGCTAATTCAAGAAAGCTGGACTCTCCCAGCAGCAATTAGCTGGGGGAAGGGAAGCACCCTTCTGGCAGGTTGAAGAAATAGATTCCTGATTTTTTTTCCCCCCACTCTTGCATGGGATCTAAAAGCTTGAAACATTAATCTCTTCAAAATGCCACTCCCTTTTGACCTTAATTGAGCACTTATCTTCCAGGCAAACAGTTTAGTGGTGAAATCAAATCACTTAAAGGGTGACTCTTTTTGGAGAAGAGAATCTTAGGGCAGCAGTGCTCTCTCCGTTGTCCATTATCCACTGAAAGTGCAGTTTTCTATTCTTGGCTGAGTTCTTATTTTCCTCCACTTCCCATTATGCTTCATACTGTTTTCCTTTCAGCAGCAGCAGCCTGGGGGACATCTCAACTTGGCTACCCTTCTTCTTTGCTGTCCATAATAACTCCCTTGCCTCTGGAGAAGCAGGATATTAATTCTCCACATGGTTCCTGATAAATTGGAAACACAACAGGTGGTATCCATTTGCCAATGGACTCCCTTTGACCAACAGTCAGTTTCCAAAGCAGTATTTGCCAGTAACCCTGATTTTTCATACAAACAGGAAAGGAGGTTTCAAATTCCATTCCCTGTTCACAGACCTAAGCAGAAAGAGGCTCTCTTACCTCCTCGTGGTCATTTTAATCTGTAACCGCCTAGTCTTGTGTGATGAGCTCATTATACCTTCATCTGACCTAAAAATATTAGTGATGATGCTAAAATAATGAAGAAAGATTTTTTTGCAGATATTTCTTCCCATTTCCCTCCTCTTAGCACTCACTTCCAAAACAGGCCTACTTTGACTTCTCTGTGGAGATAGTTATAATGGAATCTTAGAATTTGGGAGGGCGTACATTGTTCTAATGTCGCTACTTATTCAGCCTCCATGCCTGCACTCCAACCAAGGCAGCCTCCATGCCTGCCTTGGTTGGAGTGCAGAGAGCCCCAGAGTGTTCCTGCTTAATCCTCTTGCCCCAGCCCTCAGTCTTACCACAGAGCTGGGAGAAACTCAGCACTGATTTTATCCTGCCCAGTGCTTCCGATTACTTAAAACACCACAAAGAGGTCAAAGACTCTATGTCCTTCTTCAACACAGGGACTCCCACACCTGTGAGCTACTCCAAACTTGACCTTATCACAGACCCCTTGCCCCCATCAGAGATACCCTGCTTCCAACTATGCTCTCTGAATGAACCAGTCCGTTCCCAATCTCTTGTTCTAAAGGAGATGTGTTCATCTCTGAGGGCACTGTGTCCCAGAAGCCCCCTTGGGTGGCTTCCCTTCTTCTAAGCCCTTCCCCCTCTTGGGTGTGGACTCCTTACTGCCATGTTCAGACCATTTTCCCTCTTCATCTTTAAAGCACATGTGTCACCAGGCACAGTGGCTCAAACCTGTAATCCCACCACTTTGGGAGGCCAAGGCGAGGGGATTGCCTGAGCCCACGGGTTCAAGACCAGCCTGGGCAACATGGCGAGACCTCATCTCTACAATAAATCGAGAAATTAGCTGGGCATGGTAGCATGCACCTGTAGTTCTGGCTACTTGGAAGGCTGAGGTGGAAGGATCACTGGAGCCCAGCAGGTCGACCTTGGGGTGGCTGCGAGTGTGCCACTGCACTCCAGCCTGGGCAATGGAGTGAGACTCTGACTCTAAATAAATACATAAATACATAAATACATAAATAAAACCCATTTGTCATCCTCCACCACCCATTGCTCTGCCTGATAAAGTTTACTTATACAATGACTCAAGGGCCCTCCTCTTTCATAGAAATTTGTAGTTTGGGGCCCCCTTAGTTGGGTCTTGAAATAGTTCCTGATGATTTGACATGAATGACCATCCCCACTCTCAGAACTTTCAGCTCCTCGTCCTCCTCTTTCTTCGCTGGTGACCAGGTCCTTTATTCTCTCTCCCTAGACCTTTGCATGACTAAGTGTGACCTCCATTCCTGACCTCAGGCACCCCACTTTGAGATCATCACCTCCTATCTTTTTCCAGCTCACACTCTCATGTACCCCAACTCTGAAATGATTCCACCTCACAAGGATTTACAATCCATTAACCTCACAGCTTTTCACTCCCTTCCACTCCCTCCTTACCTAGCTGAGAGTCCATGCTCCATAGCTATTCATTGCTCTGGATTTCTGCCCCTCCCCCTCTTCTCCTTCCCTCCTTTTGCCATCATTTGGGAAAGTCCAGACAGTCCGGCTTTCTGCCTTCTCCCCATCTGCATTCCAGTGGCTGGTCATGGCTGGAAAAAAAAAAAATTAAATAAAACTAAATAAGATCCCACTATATGCCTAGTAAGATGGCTCTAGTTGAATATGTTGACACTGTTCAGTGTTGCTAAGAATGTGAAACATCTTGTCATATCATTGTCTATGCATAAGGTCAACCTTGAGTATTTGTTTTCGGTTTATTTTCTCAACACGTCTATGAGACCTATTGAGGCATTGGGTATAGCAGCAGTACATTCATTCATTGCCTTATAATAGTCCATTGTATGGATACACCACTATTTATTTTTTCATTTTACTACTTATGGGCATTTGCACTGTCTCCAGTTTGAGATGATTATGAATACTGATGTCATGAAGATTTTATAAATGACTTTTTGGTATATAAGCAAGTGTGTATAGGAGTGAAATTTCTGGGTCATAGTGTGTACCTATGTTTAGCTTTTTTAGGTCCTACTGTACTAAAAAGCATGGTATCAATTTATATTCCCATGAACAGTGTACAAGAATTTCTGTTGTTCCATGTTTTTACCAATACTCAATAGTGTCAGATTATTCAATTATTGCCCTTCTGCTAGTAGGATCTTATTCTAGTTTTAACTTACATTTTTTTCTGATGACTACTGATGTTGAATAGCTTTTCATAGGTTTATTGACCTCTTTCTGTGAAGTGACTTTTCAAATCTTGTGATCATGCTTGTGTGGGTCATCAATTCATTTCTTACTATACCGAAATATTTCGCATATTTTGGATATGAGTTCCTTGTTAATAAAAATACAGTCATGCATCACTTAACTATGGGGATATGTTCTGATATATGTGTTGTGTCATTGGGTGCCTTTGTTGTGTGACTATCATAGAGTATACTTACATTTAGATGGGATAGCCTACTACACACCCAGGTTACAACGTATAGCCTATTACTCCTAGGCTACAAACCTGTACGGCATGTTACTATAGGCAATTGTAAAACAATGGTGAATATTTGTTTATCTGGACATATCTTAACATATAGAAGGTGCAGTAAAAGTACAATACTATAATCTCATATAAAAATGTTATGTGGTACATGACTGCAATTATTTTCTCCTCATTGTGACTTGTCTTTTGACCCTCTAAATGATGTCTTTAGTTGAAGAAAAATTTTCAGTTTATTGGTCTTTTACTTTATGGTTAGCACTTTTTGTATCCTGTTAGAAAATCTTTTTATTTTAAATATGTGGGGTACAATTCAGGGTTAGGTATACACATGTTCATTATGCAAGTACCTTGTTGATGAGGTATGCTCCCCCAGAAAATCTTTATCTCTGCCAGAGTCATGAAAATATTCTTCCATATTGAAAGCTTTATTGCTTTGTCTTTCACAATGAAGTCAGTCTTCAATCTATCTGAAATTGACAAATAAATTTTTGAGTGTGATATACATGTGAGTTCAATCTCTGTTGGATAATACTTTGGAAAGTCCTAAACATTTACCCACAGAAAGACTACACCTATATACAGACCAAAACATCTGTTCAACTTAGGGCAAAAACTTTACTGGTTTGATGGTTTGCCATCATGTTAACCAACTCAATAAATGATATTTTGACATTTTGACTAAAATGGTTCAATTGCCAGTTTGGGTTTGGCCTTGAACAATCATAGCAAAGGGACTGAATGTGAAACTCTACTTAGAAAAGAGTGATCTTGAAACTGGCTTCTGGCCCAGACATAATTACTCCCAAGATATACCTGTTAACAAAATTGGGCTTGATTTCCTTAGTCACCTCTTATTATGATTATAAATTAATCATCTTCCTGGCAGGGGGCTGAATTGGGTCTGTTAAGTTTCCTCTGGTTCTAATATTCAATGACTGTTTCTTTTCTATTCCAGGAAAGCCAGCTGATTAATATGAAAGTTAAAACATAAATAGATTTAAAATGACCACAGACCAACACAGATAATTTTAGATTTTGTGAAGAAAGCAAGGTTATTTTTTAAGATCTTTTTAGTTCTAATATGTGTGTGTATATATAAACACAGATGTATAAATATATATACTTATATATACACACATTTTTGTGTGCATATGCATATATGAAGTATAATTTAAAAAATTCTATATTAACAGTAAAAATGATTTCTGTGAAAGATTTCTGTTGCTTTCATATTTATTCAGTCTTAAATATTACCATTACTAAACTAACCTAACACTTTATAATGACTAAAAAGTAACAGTTTATAATTATGTCACTCAGATATTACCAATTTTATTATTTGGGGGGCATTTCTTTTTAGACTTTTCCAAATGCTTAATGGAGAAACATGTTTAATGTAAAAAAACTGTATAAATGATTTTTTTCTGTTATCAAATTTTGTGAACATTGGCAGGTAGCACTGGGATTAGCTCAGAAAACATACTCAAAATCAGTCTTTTTTTTTTTTTTTTTTTGAGTCGGAGTCTCACTCTATTGCCCAGGCTGGAGTGCAGTGGCACGCTCATGGCCACCACAGCCTTGACCTGCTGGGCTCAACCTTCCAAGTAGCTGGAACTACAGGCATGCACTACCACATCCGGCTTATTTTTTTATTTATCGTAGAGACGAGTTCTCACAAAGTTGCCCAGGCTGGTCTTGAACCCCTAATCTCAGGCAATCCTCTCGCCTCGGCCTCCCAGTCAAAATCACAAAAAGTTTGGGGCTGACGGTGAAGAATCTCAGAGAGATTGACAGTTGTCCTCCAGGACAATTGATACTGAAGACAAGTCAAGTCTGTTATTGGACAAATCAGGCCAGGATATTTAGAGATGCCATGAACAGAGCAAACAAAAATATCTTCAGACCTGAGCCCCAAATAAAAGGCATGAGTGGAAACAACAGCACTTAGCATTGAGCAGCTTGTTGTTTGGGCAGCTCATGCAACAGTTCAGTAGTAATAGGGTCTATAAAGTCAACGGCTGTCAAGGTTTCTCCTGAGAATCTCTGGGCTAGATAGAGGGCTGTTTATTTGCAAAGTTACTGGAGTAAAGTATTACCAACAGTCCATATTTTAATTCTTACCAGCTCCCGCTCATGACTGAATTGCCTGGACAACACTCTTAATATCGGTTATTTTAAAAATGAAGTGTCCTAAATATGTGGAAATAGATGTGGCATCAATCTTTCCATACCCTCCCTAACCTTCTATTCCTGATCCCTAAGCAGCCAATTCAGACAACCGCGGCCATTTTTTCCTGGGATGAAAGTTATGTCCCTGACTTCTCTTACATTATGTCTGTGCCCCATTTTGTCCATTAGTAGGCTTGAAGTTTACATGAGAGTGTTTACAATCATCTCAGGATGGCAGCATCATGGGAACAAACAAGATTTACTTTAAAAAGGTGAAACAACCCTTTCTTCTCATCAGGACTTTGTTATCTAGTTGTACTTTCCACCTTACCCCTATACACTTAGCCTCTTTGTCTCCTCTGATATCATCGTGGTCAATCAGAAGCAGGCCTGCTTTTTACTGGTCCATTTTCGCCAAAGGTGTTACCTCTTATTGACATATTGTCTACCAAGATTCGTCTGGCTGAAAATGTCTTTATTTTACTCTAGTCTTAAAAGATTTTTACTGCATATAGAATTCTACTTGCGTGCTATTTTCTTTATGTATATTGAAGACATATTTCCACAATCCTCTGGATGTTTTTTTTTTTTTTGAGTTGGAGTCTCACTCTGTCATCCAGGCTGGAGTGCAGTGGCACACTCACGACCACCCCAGCGTCAACCAGCTGGGCTCAGGCGACCCTTCTGCCTCAGCCTTCCAAGTAACTGGAACTACAGGCACATACTACCACGCCCGGCTAATTTTTGATTTATTGTAGAGACAAGGTCTTGCCAAGTTGTCCAGGCTGGTCTCAAACCCGCAGGCTCAGGCAATCCACTCACCTTGGCCTCCCAAAGTGCTTGGATTACAGACTGAGCCACCGAGTCCCGCCAATCCTCTAGATTCTATTATTTATGTTGAGAAGTCAACTGTCAGTGTAACTAGCTTTTCTGAGGGTAATCTATCTTTATTTTCTGTTTGCTTTTAAGATTTTTCTCTTTGTCTTTGGTCTTCTGCAGTTTCTCCATAATTTCCCTGGGTGTAGATTTATTGTTATATATCCTGCTTGAGATTCATTTGGTTTGTGGGAACTGTAAATGGATACCTTTTTATCACATCTGGGAAACTCTTAGCTGTCATCTCTTTAAAGGCTGATTTTGACTTATTTCCCGAAGCTGATTACACATATCTTACATGTTCCTGTTCTGCCCCACATCACTAATGCTCTTTTATGTAACTTCAGTGTTTCTTTTCTCTGTGACTTCAGTTTGGATATTTCTATTGCCCTGTCAACCTATTCATCACTGTCTTCACTGTGTCTAATCTGCTGTTGAATGGTTCGTCACATATAGCCACTATTTCATCCGTTTTTTTTCTCCTTCTTGAATACTGGTTCTTATTCTCCCTTTTCTGTTATCCCTAGGTGTTTTTTTTTCAGGCCGTACTCTGAATAATTTGTTCTAATTTATCCTCCAGTTTATTAGTTATCTCTTCTAGGGTATCTAATTGGTTTTTAAAGCCATCTTTTAAAAATGGATTAATTTCTCTTTAATATCTAGAATTTGTATCTGGTTGTTTTTCAAATGTGTAATGTTGCTTTTTTTCCCCTCAGTTTTCTGTCTTTGCATATATCTTTAAGCGTATCGAGGATTTCTTTATAAATAGGCCACTTGTTTTACAGTCTGTGTCTAATAGTGCCAATATATGAAGTCTTTTAGGTTATTTTGTTGTGTTTTATTTTTCTGGTTTTGCTTATGAAGACTGATTTTGTTGAGTGTTTGGCTACATCTTTGGCTGTATGCTACACTGCATGTGAAAGTATTGTTTGCAGTAATTACTTAACACACAGTAAAATTGCTTTCCTCCAGAAAGTATTTACTTTTGCTTCTACAAGCCACCTGTGGTCCCTATAATTCCATGACCACCTTGAATCAAGTCAAAGGCTTTATAGCACCTGAGTAACCAAATAATTTGAAACCAGTATGAAACTCTCCATAAGCCTTATCATTTTAGTTTGTCTTCACCCTTGAATGCATGGCCATTTGGCGTCTCACAAGCTATTTGTGCATGTGTGGGTGGGTTAGGGAATTTCCTATAGCATGCTTTATCTTGTACAGGACCTGGGATTTTTTTTTTTTTTTTTGCAGTCTATAAACACCGAGACCATTTAAAAAAGATTCCAGTACATTGGGATTGCAAACTCTCAAGAAAAAAATGACTTCCATGCTTCCTTAACTTTTTGGGTAGATTTCATTATTATTTTTATATACAGTTCAATAATGTATTTAAAAAGTTCACCCAATCTTTTTAGCACCTTTCAACAACTAATGTAAGTAGCAGAAAGCTCTATAAAATATGTTCTTTTTCCCCATGATACTAAATAAAAACTTAGATATGTTTTGGGATAAAATTTAGATTCACAATAATTCTAAAAATCAAATAAAATATTTAAAAGGCATATTATGCTTGTGATGGGATCCCCTGATATTCTCCCTGTGATCAGCCTCTCCTTATTTCCCATCAACCTCATGCCCACACAGATGCACACAAATATATTTATTTTCTGTTACTGTTTCTCTGTGGGAAAATGTATGAAGAGAACTTTTTTATTTTATTCATACTTTATCTTTTGGATCTAGTCTCTTTGCTTTTTTTTTTTTATAGTCATGACTTCTGCCTTTGTGCTCTGAGCTCCAAGAGGATTTCTCAAGCTGTGTATCTACTCTTTGATTTACTATTCATTCTGTTCTTTGGGGCCTCTGTTCTATTTGTCATTTTTAGTATAATGATTTCTCCCTGAAAGTATTCTTTCCCGCTCTCAAATTGTCCCTTTTTCATTTATATAATATCTTATGGAAGCCATTGAGAATAGAAATTAGATTTTAAAAACAGTTTTCTGCTATAGTCTGCTTGGTGTGTGATCTGTCTCATCACAGGAGGTTTCCTCTGGTAATACAGATGCATCCACTTTTTTGAACTACAGAGTTTTTTCCTGTATAATTTTTTTTTTCGTTTTCTTATTATTTTAGATGACTACATGCATCCAGTATGTGGAGCCCAAATAAGTTGTCTTAGGAAAAAAAGAATATACACATACACACGTATTTTTCTTATTTTATTTATATGTTATCCATTGGATCTATTCTCATGGCCTTTTATATTTTTTATTGTCATTACTTGTGCATTGTGCTCTGAGCTCTAGGAGGATTTCTCAAGCAGTTCATCTACTTTTTGATTTACTATTCATTCTGGTGTGTGTGTGTGTGTGTGTGTGTGTGTGTGTGTGTGTGTATACATCAGAGAGAGAAAATATATCTATATATTCAAATATTTTCAGGCGAAGGAAAAAAATCTCTATCATCTATTTTTTTTTTTGCCCAGGTGAGATTTCATCTACCTATTAAAGCAGGAGGAGTTATTCAAGGAAGAATGTCACTGCTTGCCGAGGAGGTTTGTTTTTTGTTTTTTGTTTTTCTCTCTGCCCTCATTCAAATCCCAGCGACTCAATGAGCATTTGCTTCATCTTCCATATCTCTGGGGTTATAAAAACAAGTTCTCTTCTCATGGCCACCAAACCAGTTCTTGTGCACACTGAACTTTCTGTGAATGTTTCCCAAAGCCCACTGCTAAGGAAGAAGATTTCCCCTTCTTCACTTCATGCACATTCTCTCAATGTGCTGCCCCATTCTTCTGTTCTCTGGGAAGTCCAACATAATCTCTTCCCTGTGTATAGGCCTCCATAAAAGGCAGAAAGAGCCTTGGGCTTTTGCTTTTGGCTCTTCAAAAATTCCCCAGGTAAGAAAATATTAAGGGCTTTGCTAGGTGCTTGAAATTGGACAACTAAGAGATAAAGAGAGCAAAATACAACCTAGCTCAAGAAAGATAAGTTGCTGTAAGGTATCCGATTATCAAAATGTAGAAGTCACATTTAAGCACTCATTTCTTGAGAGAAAAAAAAGGAAATAAGAACAGAAATAAAAAGAAAAGAAATCACTTACTTTTATTCCTTCAAGAAGCTCTTTGACCAATATTGGAGCTAGTAACTGTTTAATTTCTCCTATTTGAACAAATCAAAGCAAATGATCACATGGTTATTTTTTAACTGTGAATGCTATTATGATGAAAACAATGTTTTCGTCAAAAGTTCCAAGTTTATTTGCATTATGATGACATAGGCTTGTTGTCATCAGCAATTCTTAGGTGGTCCAGAATATGAGTTTTGCTTACTGCCATGGATGTCTAAGTTGTGATCAAATGTTAAGAAAATCTATACTTTTGGTCATTTCAGTGGAGACTTAGGAAAATTCTAAGTGCAACCATGAATTAAATTTTTGATGTGGCTGGGCCATAATTGTTAAAAACTGTAGGAGATAAAGTGACCAATACATAAATTGACCAATGCATAAAATGATAATTCCAAAGTATGCCTACATGGTCCTTAAGTACTAGGTTAGAATCACAAGTTTATGTGATTGCATTGAATTTCACTTCTTATTGACGTTAATAAGAGAAATCTTCCTAAATAATTATTTGAACATTTGTATAGATAGTCTAGGATAATGATCTTAATAGTAAGGTCAAACCTAATGCTACCCATCCCTGACACAGAGCAGAAAGAGGTGATGTTAACTTTAATGGAGTACACCTCTTCAGCTATAGAACACGTTCTTAGATAGCTTTACCAAGTAAGGTGGACAAATCATTGGGATCATAGACCACCCGATGATTTTCAAGTGGTAGCATGTCATTTTTGGATTATTACATCTATTTGAAAAGTATGTAGAACCTTAGTTTATCATGTGGGCGATTGGTAGTTGCCAATTCTACCTTGTAGATCTGAGAAATATTTGATTACTTAGTACAACTGCTGATACCCAACACGTGGCAAAATGGATATATGTATCTATTTGGAAATACAAGGCCCTCAATCCAAATATGGAACTGTTAAAAGTATGAATAATCATGACATCTAAATCATTATAGTCACCAACTTAATTATTAGAAAACTTAATGTAGTAGTATGAAAATTTCAGTGAATAATAATAATAGCTTCTATTGACGAATGTTTTATATGAACCGAGCATAGTGGTATTTCGCATTTTTTTTCTGATTTAAGCCTCATAAAAACCTATGACCCATCTTACAAAATAGAAAACCAAGACTTTAAAAAGGTTAAATATGTTAGCAGATATCAAAGCAGGGGGTTGAACCTACATTTTTGAATTCCAGTGTTGGAATCCTTTTTATTAAGCCAGGTTAGATCCTTCCATAGCACCCCTATAGAAAGATCTCTTTTACTGCAATATATTTAATTCGAGTCTTCGATTATCTAAACTTAGGCGTGGATGTTTAAAAAGGATTAAAAAGTTGTGCATAAGATTTATTTTACATAATATAATAATCTATCATATCTATCCTTAAATAAGGATGAGTTAAAGCCCACTATGTTTAAGGAAAATATTGAACATGTTTGGCTTTAAAGTGTAAGAATTTGTATTAATTTTAAACATGTGAGTAAGAACTGATGGATGCTTTGAGTTTTAAGTGTTGATAGGCTTATCTTTTGAGCAAAACAACTGAGTCAATACTATTTACTTTCTAACAACTCTAACTGTGTTTTGGGAGAAAATAAATCATTGAGAGACATGCCCCTACTCTGATGCAACAGCCATGGCAAAGAGAAGCTGTCTAGGATCAACTGATGTGGTAGAACAAGATCATACTTTCTTGTGAGACTCAATTAATACATTTTCAAGAATTTTATCACGTGTTGTCACTCATACAGGGGTGATAAAAAAAAGTTGAGCTCATGAACGTAGTAGAATTATGGTTGTTAAAGGCTGAAAAGGGTAAAGAAGAGGAAGATGGTGAGAGGGTGGTTAATGAGGGCAAAGTTATGGTTAGATTGAAGGAATCATTTCTAGTGTCTTATAGCACAGTAAAGTGACTATCGTTATCAATAATTTATTGTCTATTTCAAAATAGCTAGCAGAGAAGATTTGGAATGTTCCCAACACAAAGAAATGATAAGTGATTGAGTGATGGATATCCTAATCACTCCCATTTGCTCATTGCACATTAAATGCATGTGCCAAAAAATCACATGTACACTGTAAGTATGTATAATCACGTATCAATAAAAAATTTTAAAGTTGTGTGGCCAAGTTGTTAAATGCAGCCATTATTCAAAATAAATAGTCTTACAATTAAATTACATTAAAAACAAAGATGATACATATTCAGTTACTTCCTTGTTTTTAAATTACATTTTAGTTTTGTCTATGCTCTTGAGGCTATTTCTGTTGCATCTTTATGGCGGAACTATTATGGGATGCTGTGCTACTGTATCTTTCTTTCGAACTCACATAAGCAGTTCTGAAATTGGCCATGAGTGGAGTATTTACAGCACCCAAACTGGCAAACCCTACAAATCAAAGCTAGATTTATTTTTTTGTTGATTATCTAGACAAGGTTTGGCAAACTAAAATCAGTGGGCCAAATTCAGCCTATGGTCTTTTTTTGTAAAGTTTTATTAGAAAACACTCACGCCCCCTTGTTTCTGCATTATCTATGGCTTCTTTTGTACTACAATGGCAGAGCTAAGTCATGACAGGAGAGAACACGTGGCCCACGAATCCTAAAATATTTAATATTTGGCCATTTATAGAAAACATTTGCCAGTCTCTGGTCCTGACTTAGAAAAACTGATGGAGAAAATGTAAATAGTAGAGAAAGAAAGTGTTCAAGTCATTATATTGCAATTATACGAACTTGAGAAAATAGTCTTCCAGTATTCAAAAATTATGAACCACTTCAGCTAAAAATTGCTTATGTAATTCACAAATGAGTGAAGTTCCAATATACATAGTGCTGAAGTTAAAAAATGTTTCCACTTAATGAATATAATTTGTTTGAGAGTGACGAATAGTTTAACAGTTAATCATATAGCAGTTGTAATAAAAATAAATGTATTAGAAAAAGAGTAGATTGGGATGCAACTTTATTTATCAAATTACAGTTGAATTGTAAAAATAGGTTGGCTATGGGTGCACAAGTTTGGCAAAAATTAATGAAGGCATTCTGTGAATTAGAGCCCCTTCACTATATAAAATTTATAATAAAAAGTTGTCTATTTTATTATTATTTGTTAATATGTGTGACATATTCTTAATATCATTAAAATTAATAATTTGTGTACTTATACATATGCATATGGTTTTCCCAAGAGAATCAGCTGCTAAACATTTACCAGCACACCACCAATCAAGCTCCTATTAGTATGTTACTGCTGCTTTCCTAGTGTTGTTAGGAGACCCAACTTCAGATTGTCCTGAATGATTTTTCTTGTAGACCAGACCAAGCAAATGATAATTGGAAAGTAGTAAATTTGGATAGGGCAATAGACAATCCTTGGTCCCAGAAAAGCATCATATCCTTCACAGCTACACCCAACCCGAAGGAGCACATGGTACAATTAACTTACCTTGAGACCCGAGGTAGAGAACGGTAGGGGTCAGGTCATTGATACCTATGTTAATCAGGAAATGAAAAATGCTGTTACAAACAACTCTAGAAGCTCAGGAACTCACAGAATTTTCTTTCTTGCTCATCTCATAGTCTAATGTGGTTTATTGGGTTGGGGATATAGGCTCTGATCCACACTCAGGGACCCAGTCTCCTTCCATTGAGTGGCTACGGCATCCCTGGGTACTTGTGAAATGTCCTGTATCAGGCTGACCCACAAAGAGAGTTCATGGTTGTTTGAGTGGATGGTTTTAGGGGCTGGGTCTGAAAGTAGCATGCAACACTTGCAGTACGCATCTTATTAGCCAGAACTCAACTGGTAGGGGAGACAGAGAAAAGTAATCGTCCCACACTCCCAAGAAGAAAGTGAAATGGGAATTTGTGAATACATGGTATTGCCTCTGCCGCTACTTTCCTTTTTTTCCCCTCTTCTTTCTCTAACAAGCTCCAATGAACAGGACATTTTCCTTTTTAACGCGCATGTCAACAAGTATACTTGATTTTAGTTGAACCGTGTGCTAAACTTGAAATGACTTGGATAAACTAATTGTTAGGCATCTGATGCAGACACACAGGTTTTTGGATGATCCCCAGATTTTCCAATACAAGCATGTTGTTGGGAGATTGTGAGAGAAATGAAATATAAAGTCAAAGGGATGTATTTGCTTTTATTTGTTTGTTTTTCTGCTTTCATTTTTACAAAATAGTTACTCAAAGTATTTGCACAATTAGTGCATATATCTTTAGGGCAGTGCATTCCTTTATGTTCTTGCAATCTCTTGATCTTTTTTAAAACTTTGTATAAGGGAGAGTTGAATATAAAAAGAGGTGTAAGGTAGGAGAAGCAGATAATGAATGTGTACAAAGTACTAAGGGGAGGTCTGGGAGCAGACATCTTTAAAGAACCTAATTGCACCGTTACATTTGCAAATTGTAAAGATCAGTGTTCAACAGTGCAAACTAAGAGTAATGAGCTTGCGTGTGTGTGTGTGTTGTATGCCTGCATGTGTGTTGGTGGCTGTGTGTGCGACTTGCTGAACTCTATTTCTGGAACATGATTCTAAGGGCAGCACAGTAGGAATGTGCTCCTGGAATGATATCAAGCAAACAGGCGACCTTCCTCTCCCAACTTGGATGCCAATGGTGACATATATGTGAGGGAGGTGTATCCACATGCCTCTTCCCATCTGCTTCCTAGGTTTTGTGAACAGAATGGAAATGCTGAGAGTCACAGCAAAGCCAAAGCCACTGCTGTCAGTTGGCCCAAGGACACCTGCCCTCATGGTGTTTGGCACAACCCAGGTCATGTACTCTTTGATGAGATCAACAGTCCAGGCCTGTCTACCACAGGAACTGTACATGCTTTCAAAGGCCATTGTTTGCAGGTTTCTCTCCTCAATAAAGCAAAGAGGACATGCAAGGCAGAAATTTGAGGATCTGGAAAGTGAAGCGTAAGAAATATCTAGCATCCCATGGGGGGTCTTCTTTAGTCCCTAGTTTCTGAGGAAAGGCTCCCACCTGTGGAGTCCTTGCCTACATCCCTCTTCTGGGTCTCTCCTGGTGCAATTTTGCCATCTGTCATAGGGAGTATTCTGGGAGAGGCCTTCCTATTCTTGTAACCTGCAGAGGAATGACAGATGAATGTGGGGGAAGGGAACACACATGTCCCCTCTCTGAGTGGGCTTGTGTGACTTCAAGTCAAACAGAGCTATAGCTGCAAATGAGCTTTTGAAAAGAATATTCTCCCAAAAGGCAAGGGTTGCATCTTCCTTGCCTGTCTTTCTGTTTCCTGCCTATCTTTTTTTAAAATTTATTTTTGATAAAGGAATAAATCTTACTCCTAAACATTAAAAAAAATGGGACTAGGTACGGGGGAAAAATTGACTACAAAAGAGCAGAGTTAAGGAATTTTGGGGTGTGAGAATTTGCTGTATCCCAACCATGGCGATCATTACATGACTCCATGCATTTATTAAAACTCATAGGACTCAATACCCAAAACAATAACCTTTATTGTTATAAAGTAAAAAGTAAATTTATACACATTTTCAGACATGCCAACTGCTGATGTAGTTCCCTTTATTAAAAAAATAATAATGTGAGTTAAAAGAATAGAAAATGTCTTTAAATTAACTGAATTGTCCTACTCTATCCAATATGGTAGCCTCTAGTCACTTCTGACTATTGAGCTCTTAAAATGGATAGACCAAATGGTGATAAGGGTAAAATACATACCAACTTCAAGGACTTCATATGAAAATATGTATCAATCTCTTATTAATAATTTTATATTAATTACATGTTGAAATGGTAATATTTTAGATGTATAGGATTAAATATATTATTAAAATTAATTTTTAATTTTTTTAATGTAACTACTAGAAAATTTAAAGTTATACTTTGGGTCCCATATTTTTATTGGACACGGCTGAGCTGACATAGTGTAGAAAAAAATAAGAGAATTAGTAACCAGTTTGGAGACTCCTGTTCTCTCAGTTTTATAAACTCATTACCCAACCAGTGGTTCTCCACTCAGGGTTCTCCAGTCATTCTCCTTCCCCAGGGGACATCTGGCAATGTATGGATACACACATCTAGTGGATAGAGGCCAGAGATGACGCTAAACATCCCATAATGTGAAGGACAACTCCCAGGAACAAAAAAACTATTTAGATCAAAATGTCAATACTGCTGAGGCTGAGAAATCCATGTAAATATTTGTCAATCTCCTCATTGATATAACAAATGTATATTGATAACCTACCATGTGTAACTCACTATGCTAAGTATTTTGAGGAAATCAAGGGCAAATTAGGTATTGATCCTATGTTCACCATATTTACAGAGCTAAAACATTTGTTTGAAACAGAGTAGGTGATCAATAATGTCACAATAAGATAAGGTCACAAAGAAGCGACTATGATAAGTGATAGGTGAAAGTACGGATGACTTCTCACCTATATTCTTCAAAAGCTGACATAATATCTCTAGTTTGATATCCTTAAATCCAACACAGCTAGAATTTAATTTATCAACTTTTCCTGTTACCTACAGCAAATCATTTTCTATATATCATTATTTATTTAATCTCCTAGGTTAATCTCCTCTATCTTCTACATCTCTTATCAAGTTTTTAAAAATTAAATTCTCTAATCTAATGTAAATAATTTTGCTCCTTTTTTTTCTCTGAGTACACAAATCTGGATACATATCAGTGCATTAAAAAGTATAAATAAGCCGGGTTTGGTGGCTCAGCCTGTAATCCCGTGCTTTGGGAGGCTGAGGTGAGTGGATTGCCTGAGCCCGCGGGTTCGAGATCCTCCTGGGCAACTTAGCGAGACCTCATCTCTACAATAAATCAAAAAAGTAGCCGGGCATGGTAGCGCGCACCTGTAGTTCCAGCTACTTGAAATGCTGAGGCGGAAGGATCGCCGGAGCCTAGCAGGTCTAGGCGGCAGTGGCTGGGAGTGGCCACTGCACTCCAGTCTGGGTGACAGAGTGAGACTCCCAAATCAAAAAAAAAAAAGTATAAATATACAATATGAAAACAGAAACCCAAATAAAAAGTACAATCCCATTCACAATAGCCACACAAAAAATGAAATACCTTGGCATCTTCCTAACCAGGGATGTGAAAGACCTTTACAAAGAAAACTACAAAACACTGCTCAAAGAAATCAAAGGGGATACAA
>CAUYQG010004291.1:0-11894 GCA_963574415.1 Tarsius wallacei
TTGGAGAGACCTCATATCTACAATAAATCAACAAAAATTATCTGGGCATGATGGTGCATGCTATGGAAGCTACTTGGAAGGCTGAGGCGGAAGGATCACCTGAGCCCAGCAAGTCAAAGCCGTGGTGGCCATGATCATGCCACTGCACTTCAGCCTGGGTGACAGAATGAGACTCTTACTCAAAAGATAAAATAAAATAAAAATAGGAACATTTCTTATTCTCATCCCACACTTAAGTTACTCCAAAATAAATTTCAGATATAAAAGGCAATTTCAGGCAAAAAAAGATTAAATTTAAAAAAAGTAAAATAGAAAGACAACCAATAAACATCAAACATATTTTTATCCAAAGAAATGAAAAATTAATCTATAATATAATTATGTTTTGTGTTCTTTAAATTAGAATCAATTGCAATAAAAAATGCTGCATTTTCTCTTTAATGGGCCTGCTTTTACATTGCTGGAAAGAGTGCAAATTCATTCAAACTTTTTAAAAAAATTGGCCATATGGATCAGTAAGCCTTAAAAGTACTTATTTCCTGTGTTTCTGCTATTCCATTACTAAAAATTTATGCTAAGGAAGAATTAGAATTATATGATAACAATTAGACATTACTCAATAATAGTTCATAGCATCAGAAAGTCTCAAGTTATATTATTAAATGAGAACATTAAGTTACAAAGAGTATGTGCACTTGAGGCTAAACGCTTTTTGAAAATTTCAGCTGTTGAGCTCTCCTCTTTCTACACATTAACAGAATATATCCTTTGAGGTTATGGTTTTTATGTCTGTGTGGCAGAATTAGGGATATTTGAGCATTGTGGAAAGAGTAAGCAGAATATGGTTGGAAGTCAGTAAGATATAAATTAAAAGATTGCAAAGCATTTAGAAGAGCCACAGCTAAAGGGAATAAGTGATGGGTAATTGTCATCACACAATTATGTAATTTCCTAGTAGCTCTTAGGATTCTAAGAACATGTGAGAAGTTGGTGACTCAAGTTTATGGATGACATGATGGTAATAGTAAAGGTCAAAAGTCTGAACAGGTCTAGGGATCATGCAAAGATACCAATTAAATACTTTGTTTTTAAACTGCATACTTTGTCTCTACAGGCTAGGTAGGGAAACCAATGAGACTAAAAACCATTTATCATGATAAATTTGGAAAACTTTGTGAGATCAAGAGATTAAAACTCGTGTTGAGGTATTGAGATGCAATAGATCCTGGATAGTCAAAACAATCTTGAGGAAAAAAAGAACAACTGGAGACATAATGCTATCTGACTTCAAATATTCTGCAAAGTTATTGTAACCAAAACAGTATAGCATTGGTATAAAAACAGACACATAGACCAATGAAACAGAATAGAGAATCAGAAATAAGTATATACATTTATAACCACCTGATTTTCCACTAAAGTGCCATGAGCATACATAGGGGAAAGAATAAACTCTTCAATAAATAGTGTTGGGAAAACTAAATACCCATGTACAGAAGAATGAAACTTGATCCCTATCTCTCACTGTATATTAAAAAAATGAATTTAAAAAATTAAATAGATTAAAAATAGAATAGAAAAAATATTGTACGGCCCGAAATGAGAAAACTACTACAGAAAAACACTCAATAAAGTTGGATTGGGTAATAATTTTTTTAACAAGATTTTAAAAGCACAATCAGCAAAAATAAAAGTAGGCAAATGGGATTACATCACACTAAAAGCTTCTGAACAGAAAAAAAATAAGACCATCAATAGAGAGAAGAGATAATCTACAGAGTGGGAGAAAACATTTGCAGACTATGCACCTCACAAGAGACAAATAACCAAAACATATAAGGAACTCTAAAACTCCATAGCAAAAAAAGTAATAATAACCCAATTTAAAAACGGGCAAAAGATCTGAGTAGATATTTTTCAAAAGAAGACATATAAATAGCAAAAATATATTTTAAAGTGTTCAACATGCTTCTACACTGTTGGTGGGAGTGCAAACTAGTTCAACCTCTGTAGAAAATAGTATGGTAGAAATTGACCTACCATATGAGCCAGCAATTGCCCTTCTGGGAATATACCCAGACAAACATAAATCGTTCTACAAAAAAAGACACCTGCACATGCAGGTTTATTGCTGCACTACTGTGCAAAAACATGGAACCAAACCTACTGCCCGTTGAAATTGAACTGGATAAAGAAAACGTGATACATATATGTGATGCAGTATTATGCAGTCATAAACAAGGACAAAATCATGAACTTTACAGCAAACTGGATGGAACTGGAGATCATCATACTTAGTGATATATCACAGAAAAGGAGAACTGAATACCACATGGTCTCACTCATAAGTGGTACCTGAATATTAATCACAATAGCACAAGGGAGAAATCAGCAGTCACAGAACACTGCTGAGGAGGAGGGTGGGATATAACAACACAAAAGGTATCTTGTCCCAAACCAGGAGAAGTGAGGACCAGTTGGAGGCCCAAACTTCACCTGCACACAGATTACTTATTTACCTAATCCTGACTTGTACCCCACATCTCTATAATAAAATAATTTTTAAAGTGTTCAGCATCACTAATCGTCAAGAAAATGCAAATAAAAAAAACACAATGAGATATCACCTCATCCCAGTTAGAATGTGTATTATTTTAAAAAATGAAAGATAACAAGTGTTGGTGAGGATGTGAAGACAAGGGAACTGTAATATGCTGTTAATGGGAATGTAAGCCATTATAGAAAACAGTATAGCAATTCCTCAAAAAATTAGAAATAGAACTACCATATGATCCAACAATCCCATTTACTACTGGATATATATCCAAAGAAAATGAAATCAGTATGTCAAAGAGATATCTGCACTCCAACATTTATTATAGAAATATTCACAATAGCCAAGATATAGAATCAACCTAAATGTCCATCTACAGATGAATGGATAAAGAAACTGGTATATATACATAATAGAATACTATTCAGCTATAAAACAGAATAAAATCCTCTCATTTGTGGTAACATGGACGAACCTGGAAGACATTACGCTAAGTGTCATAAGTCAGGCACAGAAAGGCAAACACCTCAGGATATCACTAACACGTGAAACCTGTAAAAGTTTATTACATAGAAGTAGAGAGAACAATGCTGATTATCAAAAGCTGGAGAGAAGAGGGGGACAGTAGACCAAAAGAGGTTGGTTGACAGGTACAAATTTACAGTTAGACAGGAAGAATAAATTATGATGTTCTATTGCACAGTAGAATGACTATAGCAAATAACAATGTAGAGCATATTTCAAGATAGTTAGAAGGATTTGTATGTTATCCCAACAAACAAAATGATAAAAGTGATTTATATGGTAATTACCCTGATTTGATCATTATAAAATATATACATGCATCGAAACATTACATTGTACCCAGAAATGTATACATTATATCTCAATTATAAGTTTAAAAATTAATTAGCAAATAAATGAGCATGATGACAGTATATGTAAGAATGAGACGGGGATAAAATGAGTAATATGATGTAATAGTAATATATTCTTAAGGGTGAAAAAGTTTATTTTTAATTTAAAAAAATTTATTTTGGAGCAATTTCAAACTTTCACAAATGTTGCAAAAATTATAAAAATAATTCTTGTGTAACCTTTTATCCAGATTATGCAAATGTTAATATCTTATACAATCAAAATACAATTATTAAAGTCACAAAATTTACATTGATATAATTTTATTATCTAATCTAAATATCGCATTCAAATATCACCTATGCTCTTCCTAATGGCCCCTTTCTTGTCTAGAATCCATTTAGGATCACATGTTGCATTAATTACATGTCTTAATAGTGGATGAGTTTTAGTGATAACAATGCACAAGTGCCAGTAGGTGAGAAACAAAAAGGGGAAATCACAATCAGGAAGGACCACAGAAGTTTAGAATGCCATTCATTCATTCACTCACTCAGTAAGTTCTTTTTGATCCCTTACATATGTGCCCAGCATATAATTATGTGCTAAATGTTGGCAATAGTAAATATGTCATAGTTTCTTCCCTCAAAGAGCTAAAATCTTACCCAAATACCAACCTCTTTTACTATCCTGACCAAAAGAAAAATACAAAGAAGTTGACAGTTTTGTAATTTACCTTGAATGACCTCCAATTAGTCAATCATGCCAAGGACTGCCTTGCCAAGCTGTATGTTTTACACTTTCTCTTGCACATTGTTGGAATTTAATAAAGGTACTGATAATGATCAACATCTTTTAAAAATCAAAGTCACACATTCATCACCACATCCAAGTATAAAGAGAGAGGAAATATAAATCAGTTTTATTCTTCATATGATATTTCACATAGAAAAAATTTAATGTTGTATATCACCATGAGTTTCATGCTAATAAACTATTACTGCATTTCCAAATAAAAGTCTGCATTCTATATTAAATAATAGATAGCAAAATGCTGAAATATTTTCCCCTTGAAAAGAAGTGAATTACTGATGGTCATCTATGACTTCCTACTGCTTATTGAATAAAATAAATTGCTTAGTTTAACATTCAACCTTTTTTTAACAATCTAATTCTCATCTTTCTAGCCATTCTCCAATTTTTATTCTTCATGAAAGCTTTCCTTCATTTCAACCAACCACTGATCCACAACCTATTCTGTACTCTGTCCCTTGATTTTTATCATTGTTACAAATTCAAAAACTTCTTGCTCCCCAATTACCAAGAGTCTACCCATCCTTTATACCTCTCATGTAGTGCTAGCTCAATACTTGTTTCTGACTTACTCTCTTGAATGTTTTAAATTTTATAGAAGGAAACAAAACCTTGAGAACATCACTCTAAAAACATTGGTTTTAACCTATCAACAATTAGAATATGGTCATCAAACAATGCAAATAATGAAGACCCTGGGGATCTTTCCAAATATTCATATTTGTAAGCAATCCTGGTTGCTTCTGCACAACAAGCACTTTCTTACAGAAACTATAAAAATAAACAGGACATAAATGTCTCTTAAAATCCTTATTGCATAGGATTCCCAAGGGTTTATTCTCCTGAATACTACATGTTATAAACTTAGAATACAAATGAGTACAAATAGCATTTTGGAATATAAAACATTAGTAGCAAATCTAAAAAAATGTAATAATTATTATTCAAGCACCTTCATAGAAGTTTCAAAAATAGTGATTTCTGCATATAAAGATTAGTCCTTTCAAGATCAGAGAACAATTATATAACAATTATATAATATTCAATTATATAGTAAGATTGAATAAAGCATTAAGTGAAAAATAGTTTCAAAATCAGGTGACATAGTTTTCCTTAAAAACAAGTAAGTTTGCATTGATGCTATATTGTTCAAACCTATGAGTGCTAAGAAGGAAAGTAAACAGGGATTACATCTTTGGGCGTAGTCTGCAGGGAAGTTAAGGATCCCCTGAAGCTACTTACTGGGGGTGCCCTTCTCTAGAGGCTGTGGTAATATGAACTGATATTAGCAGGACTCTGTATCATTTCTCCACTGTCAGTTGATACCAGTTGATATTTATCATGGGAGTAGTTATGTTGTGCTGTCTTAGCATAAACGTGCGTATGGTTCTTTCCCTCAGCTGGTTTTCATGCTTTATAGGCTTAGTTATGAGCGCAGGAATTTTAACAACTCATCAGGTGCAAAGTGTGATGGCTAAATATATTAATATTGCTGTTACAAACATAGTTAAAAAGAACTTTCCTATGCCTGAAAGGAGGCCCTGTAAGTCTTGTGATTTGTATAACTTTTGCATCAATGTAACCTTGTGATTTGTGTTAATTTTGTAATACGTGACAAACTTCCTTTACTCTAAATGTGACTATCTAAATGCAAAATGCAGTTGTGACTTAAGTCCTGTACAATGCTCTGCTGATTACGTGGCTAATGTATAGGTACCGACAACTCTGGACTATAAAAGTGGACTGCGAGGCCTGAAGGGTGGGCAGAACCATTTTAGAAAAACCTTGAGTCCGGCTCTGCTTCCTGGATTCGAACTCACAGATAAATTTCTTTCTACCAAAAACAAAACAAAACAAAAAACCAAATAAGTTATTATTCCAGCCCACTTTTAAAAATCAACCAGTGTATATTTCCAAGCCACTTTGGATTATTTGGGATGAAACTCTTTATACAACAATATAGCTGGTCTACTTACCAACTCAGGGATAGTAAAGAGCCATTAATTGTCAGTGTAACATCACCCCAAAAAGTGGTAGAACGCTGTTTTTAAATACTTGAATACCTGGTCCACTCTGAACCAACCATAATACACGCTGTCTTTGGCCTTCTCTTCCTCTACTCCTGGTTTCCCAAGATTCTGATCACATCATACGGTGAAAAATCATCTCTATATTTTGTATATTTTTTTCATCAGCAAACTTCCTTCCTGTTGTCCTCAACTGTTAGAGATTAGGCAGACAGATAAGACAGTACAAATGAAATCTATAAAAGAATGTTTCTTCATGATATTTTCTATCATTTCCTCACGAAAATCACTACAAAAGAGACCACCTGTGCCTTCTCTGTGAATGGCAAATAGAGAAATGAATTTTCTCTGAAGAAAATTAATAGTGGAACCTTGATGTTTAAAAACAATGTGAGTTGTTATTGAATTATGCATCAATGCTTTTAAGATTTGTATGCAATTATTCAAAGGCTTACAAGAAAGAAAGAGAAGTGAAAGGGACAACCTAGTTGAGAGCATTAAATCATTTTGTTACAGACTTTTTGTTGTTAATTGTGCCTCTGAAATATTTGGCACATATTACCCAAAGTTATGTTTCAAAAATTTACTAGATCCTAAACATTTCAACATTATTCATGTTAAAAGAGAAATGCAGTGGCATGGATAATCAACTAACAAGTCTTCAACAGGGAAATGTACTTTTTCTCAATTTGGACATAACTAGCTCTTCTTTTTTCTGGAAGTTTACACTCCTTAACCCAACATCACACCAATTTATGAACACAGAACTTCCTTATTCAGCATGAAAGACAGATTAATAGCAAAACCAAGAGGTAGAGAAGGCTAGTCAGAGATGACTTCTTCCTTTTCTCCCTTCCCATTTAATGTTCATATTCCCTCAAACAACTTTCTCTCAATCCTGATATCTATCCCAAGTCCGATTCTGACTCTTGTTTCCTACCAACAACAACTAAGATGCTTGCTCTAATTGCCACATCCAGTACCTCTTGATTACCCTTAGAGTATCTGAAAACCAATATTTTTTGAGATTAAAAAAACCTCCAATAGTAAAATAATAGGCCGGTCGAGAGAACATTTCAGAATAAAAAATTCTGCCCAGAAAAGCTCTTGTATCCATTCTTGCTATATCAAGTGGTGTGTACAAAAAAAGCCATGATTACAATGCCAGACACAGAAGTATCCATTACAATGCCAAGTACCTAAGAGTACACATCATTTGGCTTTTTGTAACCTTGAATACCCTAAGCCCGAAATGATTTGACTGAGTAAAATTTTTGCAATTTGTTTTTCCTCTACAGTGAGTAGATAGCAATGTGTGCTGAACTGCGTGATAATATCTGTAGACTGAAGGCCAGCCTGTGGTTGGTAGAAATGTCAACCTTGTACTGCATGAATCCCAGAGTATTAGCTTATTGAAACAGAAAGAAAGAGAATACTATTTTAAGGCTTTATTGGAATTTTCTGAAAGGAAAGAAAATCGCTATCTTTATACTTCTTACCATGAAATATCCAGTGGAGACTTGAAACTCCAGTTTTCACCACTGACAAATTCTGATCTGGGAGTTGCACTGCCTTCATAAAGTCAATAGAGCAAGGTTTGATGGATTTTCCCTGGTTGTTCATGATTCTATTTAATGTTTCCATGAGAAGAAACAACAATGACTCCTCTTACCGTTTACCTCTTTACTATCCTCACAACCAGAAAAAAAATTACTTTTCTTTGGGAGAAAAAGACCCATAGAAGATTAAAGACGCCTAATAAAGAAAACTAAGTCAATATACCTGATATTCAATTAATACCATACCCGATACACTTAGCTTTTTCAATATGGAAAAAATCTACACTCCTACTCATGATTGAGTGTGCAAAACGATGTCAGCAGCCAGGTACTCAGCAGTTCTTATGATGAAAAGATGTCTAGTAGTGAGACAAGATATTTGCCTGAGTTGGATACTGATAAGAAAATCATCATAAACTATCAAAACAATTGCATGTTTACTAGAAGTGATTGGGAAAGGTCACACTATTGACAATTTATTATACAAATTTTAATATATCACCACAGATGATTAAAATTATCCCTTTTATTCAGAGAGTTTAAGTCATCATACAAAATGAACCTCTATACATGTGTCATCTTCTCATCCCTAGTTTTCTATTAAAATGTAGGGAGGAAGTATTCTGAGGGATAACCTACAGGAGTTGTATTTGGAACAACTAAGATTTTATGTCTCACGTAGTTAGCATTTTATCTCAATTTATTGTAGTATCAACAAGTGATTATATTTCGATACCTTATTCTGCCTTTCTTGAAGCATTTGTTTACTGAAGTCTTATTCATCATCTCCATATTTACCTAGGCTTCACCTATACTTGCGATGAGCTAGAGTAGGGGGTTGAAAACCCATAAGAGATTATGAGAACAATAGCAAGTTGGTTCCCCTCTTCCTTGGGGAGAGTACAGGAAAGTGCTTTCGGTCAGTCACAGGCAGAAGTGAAAGTGGTTTGAGCCACCCTGAAGGGCTCATTTGCTTGTACGTAGGAGAGTGTAACTTCACCATACTACAGAGACTGCTGATTTCCCATCAGCTCTTTCAGCTTTTAGAAAGGATATGGAACTGAGCTAGCATTGTTCAGTCACTGAAGGGAGATGCTAGTGTGCTCTTCTGCATTTCTTTCTAGCTAGAACTTTTCAGAGACTATTTCCTGAACACGGTACAATGAAGACAGACCTTCTTCTCCTATCCTCCCTTTTTAAATTTCTCTCTATTCAAGCAGAAAATATGCTTTTACTTGCAGAAAAATAGCAGGGTATTCAAATTATGTCCTTAGGCTATACAACAAAGTATAATTGAGACAGGTGTAGTGTTAGGGGAAATGGTGGGGAGGAAAGCTATTTAATTCCAAAACAGTATTCAGTATTCCCAGAGAAAATCAATAGAACTAGCTTCAGCACAGCAGCTATTCCAAGTCAAAAGTAGACAACAATGAAAAATGAGGACATGTGGTATAAAGAATTGTTCCCAGTCACTCCAAGCTTTGCCAGTACTTGAGTATCTTGTCAGGACAATCAGGATAGTCAAGATTCATCAGATATAGACTCTTGCACCAAGATTATTAGACACATGGCAGAGAAAGGTAGGCAAGGGAGAAGAAATACAGCTGAGCAAAGGTTGTGAAAGTGGTCTTTGTCCTTTTCTACTTAGCTGTCAAGTTTGGAAAAGGATTGGGAGAAAACTGTGAAATCTCCCATTGTGCTACTCAAAAGAGGAAACAATCTAGTTCTGGGAATATTTTTATTGAGAGAGGAAAAAAAACAATTCTGGAGCATATTAACTGAAGCTATTTCTATTGTCTTTTCTCCAGAAATATTGAAAATTGTTCTGGGGGCCAGGCTCGGTGGCTCAGCCTGTAATCCCAGCACTTTGGGAGGCCGAGGCAAGTGAATTGCCTGAGCAAGCGGGTTCGAGACCCACCCGGGCAAGTTGGTGAGACCTCGTCTCTACAATATACCCAAAATTAGCTGGGCATGGTAGCGTGCACCTGTAGTTCTGGCTACTTGGAAGGCCGAGGCAGAAGGATCGCCGGAGCCCAGCTGGTCAAGGTTGCGGTGGCTGGGAGCGTGCCACCGCACTCCAGTCTGGGTGATGGAGTGAGATTCCAACTCAAAAAAAAAAAGAAAATCGTTCTGGGATTGAATAGCTTTCCTCTCTACCACATTTCTTAGCATTACACCTTCTTCAATTATACTCTTTCTTTGAGGTGTAGCCTAAGGACACAATTTAAACACCCTGCCATATATGTGTGCTTCTAAATCCTACACAAAGTATAGCTGCCTTATAATATTGTAAAAACATTTTCCCCAGCCTATTGACTGCCTTTCCCTCACCTTCCAACAATATCAAAAGCTCTAATGTTAGACATTCATATGTAAGCCTCTGAAGAGTGTAAGACCTGTTTGGTTGTTGATATAGCCTCACAGAAAGGGTCCCACAATCTGATTTTGTCATCTACCAATATGTAAAACCCTCAAAGTGTGAGATCTATGGTAGGAGAAGAAACTTGCCAGGGTAGATCTAAATAAAGCCTCACTGAAATAAGCTGATTTTACCTAGGGTGGTACAGGCTTTAAACAGCTCCATGTTTTCTCGTAAGCTTTTTCACTAGAGAGGATAATGGCACAAAGATCCTAAAAGGTTTTGTTGCCAAGCTCTGTAGGGGAGAACTGAATTTCTGATTTGCACATATCAAGTAATAGCAGCTAGTGGTTCTCTTAAATGCAAGTTGTTAAAGTTTCTGCAATGTTTTAGTTCATTACACAGTCCTAGCTCAGCTGAAAAGGCACAGTAGTCTTTAGTATATGGCATTAGAGGGAAGCAACCAATACAATTTGTGCCTAGTGTTCTTGGAAAAGCTACAAGCTACATAGCAATTTGGGGGAGGGAAGATGTGGACAATGACTTTATAATTATTTCTGTAAATGGCAGCATAATAGATCATAGGTAGCTATGAAAGCAGCATTAACATTTACCATGAACTAGTCAATCTTAGGAAAACTTGGAGATACCCCTTTCAGCATATATATATATATATATATATATATATATATATATATATATATATTTTACCTCAGTGATATCCTCCCACCTCTGAAGCCACCTAGAGTGTTTACTGCTGAACCATTAAATTTAGAATTTATCTTGAGGTAATGGAAAGCGCAGTGGACTGTGAAGTAGGAAATTCTTGTCCAGTCTCTGCTACCAACTAGCTGTGGAAAAATCTGAGCAAGCACCTCCTGTTCTGGCCTCTGCTTCATACCATGAAAAATTAGAAATCTGGATTAGATGAATCACTAATATTCCTTCTACTGACCAAATCCTGTGATTTCCAAATATTGTTTCAAACTGCCTCATGCATATCAAATAATCTCAGAGTTTAAAAAGATCATAATAGTCTTGTCCACACACCTACTCAATGTTTGAAACACTACAATAAAATATTGATGCCAAATGACTATTCAGTCTATGAAGAAACACTTTATTGATCAGAAACACACTATCTGTTGTGGTGTTTCATTCCATATGTTTAAAGCTCAGACTATCAGAAAGTTCTTGAAAAAACATAAAAAATTAAGTATTTTTGTTCAATGAAAAATACCATGGTATTCGTACAAGAACAGGCATAGACCAATGGAACAGGATTGAGATTCCAGAAGTAAAACCTCAATTTCTCAACCAACTCATCATCGACAAAGCCTCCACCACCAACCACTGGGAAGAGGAGAACCTGTTCAGTAAATGGTGCTGGGAAAACTGGCTGGCCACATGCGAAGACTGAAACAAGACCCTTACCTATCCCCATACACAAAAGTAAACTTTAAATGGATAAAAGATCTAAACATAAAACCTCAAACTATAAGAACCTTGGAAAATTCAGGAGACACCCTTATGGAAATTGGAACTGGCAATCAATTCCTGATCAAAACCCTAAGTGCCCATGTCATAAGAGATAAGATAGACAAGTGGGACCTCATCAAACTGACAAGCTTCTGCAAAGCCAAAGAAACCATCAAGAGAGCAGGGAGACAGCCCACAGAATGGGAAAAAATATTTGCCAACTGTCTGACAAAGGCCTAACATCT
>CAUYQG010004293.1:0-11653 GCA_963574415.1 Tarsius wallacei
TAGTTCCAGCTACTTGGAAGGCTGAGGCGGAAGGATCGCCGGAGCCCAGCAGGTCGAGGCTGCGGTGGCCGGGAGCGGCCACTGCACTCCAGTCTGGGCGACAGAGTGAGACTCCAACTAAAAAAAAAAAAAAAAAAAAAATCTTTGCTTCCTCTTCATTCTCATCATTACTGATTTCATTCAACCTCCTGTTTCTCTTTACCATTCTGGTCTCCCTTGCCACGGCTAAAGTGACCTCTTAAAGTTAATTCAGACCATGTCCCTCCCTGCTGTAGATCCTTCACTGACTCCTCACAGCTTTCAAGACTGACACCAAAGCATGATTTACATGGCCTTCTAACCTCTCTAGTTTCAATCAATCCCGTTTCCCCAATTCACCCTGTGTTCCTATCAAGTCAAATTATCTGAAGCTCCCAGAGCCCCCAGGTTTTCTCTCACTTCTGGACCTTCTCTTCAATTATTTATTTCACTCCTCCCTGCTTCTCCTAGCCCAACTTCTCCTCCTTCAAATCTCATCTTAAAATCATGTCTTCTAGGAAGTCTGTGAACAGCCCCCTCTCCCAGAGTTAGATGCTCCACTGAGTACACCCCAATGACCATCACTGCACTTCATCACAGCTTAGTAGTGTTGCTTCTTCAACCACCTCTTCCACTGGGCTATAAACTGCAGTGTGGGACTATCTTATTCACCATTGTGTGCCTGGCATCTAGCAGAATATTGGACACATACTAGGAGATTAATACATATATTTTTAACATTGAATGAATAAATAAATGGCTGAATGGATAGGTGGCTGGCCTAAGTATAAGAAGTTAAACCCTTAAGAGTCAAGAAGGGTCTATTTATAGGAACTTTAGGGCCTCTAGGCCAAGCCATTTTCAATGGGGTAGGACAGGTCAGGCACAAATAAAGGCTTCAAGAGTCACCAGGAATTTCCAAGTTAAGATTTCATTTTTGCCATCCCTTTGTCTTCTAAACTCTTCTCAAGTATCACTGAGACTGATTGATCTAATACATATATGGCAATGACGTTGCCAGGGAAACTTGGTGAGGGGTAGGTACACAGAGCAACTAAGCATGGACTACATGGCCAGGGAAGTTATAAGGCTGAGGGTACAGGCTGGGAGGGTATAGAGTATCTGACAGAGTTTTGAGCCCAGAACTGGGTGGAGGCACCAGGGGGGCTGAGGGTACCAGGGAAGAGAAGGCAATAGGGTAAGCGGAACAAGAGATACTTGAGATGAAAAGAGAGGATGAGGGCATGGTGCAGCACAGAGGCTCCAGCTAGAAGCATGACAGGGGTGGGAGGTGAAAAGCAGAGGTGGGAATAGACAGCTGTGGGCTTCTGGGTTGTTTCCAGGGTAAACAAACACTCTCAGCAAGCTGGCAGGTAGGTGGATGAGAAGACCTCCAATAGCTCATCTCTAAGAGATCTCAGTGCCCCAGATGCTTAGCTACCGCTGCAAAACATCACTGCGGACCATTCACTCAGCAAATTCCATTGATTCACATTCTAAGGCCAACCAACTTTGGGTTGCAGGGGCCACATAAAATATTTTTCCTATTTTCATTGCAAAGGAAAAAGTTAAAGCTTTGAATTCTAGCTGATCTCATTTTAAATAAACCTTAACTTTCTCTTCTACTAGGGGTAGGACCCTGGACTTTAGTTTGTTTAGCTATACAATGGAGATGTTCACCTCACACAACTGTTAGGGTGGTTAAGTGAAATAGTGCGTATAAAGCAATATGCACAGTTCCAAACACAAGGCAAGTGTTCGATAAATTGGCTTTCTTTTCCTTTCCCTTTCTACTCTAAACAAAGCCCAGTAGACCCCTTTTACATGTGTATGTGGGAGTGGAAATCGGGGCAGAAGAGGAACTATATTGCTGACTCTCTAGGACAGAAGGCATGAGTCAGGGCTGTGTGGCATCCAGGGATGGAATAGGGACATTCCTCCCCCGACCCTAGCATCCTCATCCAGGTGCCTGGAGTCTTGGCTGCCAGTGGGTCCCATGTGGTCAGGGTAAACAGGCTCCATTAGTACCTTTCTCACCACATTTGGAGAGGAGTGCTGGATGGTGCTGTCCATTGGGGGGACACTGGGAGGGGTTTCTTCCCCAGATGCCTGGGGCAGGGCAGCAGGAGTATTCTTGTCAAGAGGGAGAGCTGGCTTTGGGCCCTCAGATGCTGGGGACTCATCTGTAACCTGGAAAAGAAAATAAGAATTTGGATGGGTTTCAGTGCTGAGAGTAGCAACAGCAGAAGCAGTGAGGGCTAATGCCCATCCTGCCCTGCCCACTGTCAACATCTACACATTATGAACTGCTTAAAATTTTTCCAAAAAGATAAATACTTTCATCTAAGCTCTTCCTAAGACTACATCCTAAAATGAAAAAGTCTTAGGATAGAACCCAAACTGAGAATTCTGAGCTAATTCTGTCACCTTTACTTTAGCAATCATAACATAGTTTTGACTCACATTTAGCTTGTGGTCTTCTATGAGCCCTAGGTGCTTCTCTGCCATCACAGGGATTATTCTCCTCAAAGGAATTGAGCTTCAGGGGAAGGAATTTGAAGCATAATCTGAAGTTGCCAGTGCTAAAGCATAAACATGAGGCCTTCCATTTTGTAATAAAGTAAAAATCTATCACACTGCTTTGCACGTATAAATGTGATTATAGGTTTAAAGGAAACAGCACTGTGAGAAAAGTGAGAAAGGATAGGGAGAAGAGGCTAGAATAGGAGGTTCTGGGGGGAAAAAAGAAAATCAAGAGCTAAGAATGAAGACATGGGATGCAGCAAAGATCCCAGAGGTACAAACTGTACCTCTTCTATGTCTTATAGCTGAGAGAAAAAAAAGGAGCAACATTCAATACGCCCTGAGGAAAGAACAAGACCTCTTTGGTGGCGTGACAGAAAAGTCAGCAGACCTGGATCCAAGTCTTAGCTCTGCCTCCCAATGTAGTATTACCTGTAGGCAAACCGCTTGCCTTCTCCAACCACTAATGCACCTATAAAATGCAGATGGTAATGCCCACCAAACAACACTGTTGACAGGATAAATGATATAGTGCATGTAAAACCTAGCTCAGTAGACATAAAGTGTAAGTCTCTATCTTTGCAGTGTTATAAAGTTGCTGCCCACCAGCATCTAATGCATACCCTCACTTCACTCCTTAAGTTCTGCTCTTCCCCTTATCTGGATTCCCAGCAAAGGAGCTGGGAGGTAACAAAGATAAGACACAGTTTCCCTCCTACCCTGGCACTGGCAGGAGTTCAGCACAGTTCAGAAGGTACCATCTACAGGCAAGTCCCTAGTGTCATCCAGAAGACAGGGTTAAACAAGGACACTTTGAAGAGAACTGAGCCCAGATCTCTGCTGGGACTAGGCACTATGTTTCTCTGGAGCTTTCCTGAAATGGGAGGTTGAGCTCAGGGCTTTTTTAAGATGAAGAAACTGTATTCCTGTAACTGGGGAGGCTGTGTTCCCTGAGCAATCCTAGGATGGGCAGAATATATGCCCCAAGCCCCCCTGAGGCTTACCTGCAGGGGCTCCTCCTGGCTCTGGGACTGGACGGGTGCTGGCTGCCTCACGATGTAGTTGATCTGCCCCACAATGGTTTGCTGAAGATGCTGAGGAGATTTGGTCTGACTCAGCTGCAAGCTGGGCTGTTGAGCCTGAAGGAGAAGCTCCAAGTCCTTCTGCATTTCCTCCAGCTCAAACTTGTGGTGCATTATGTCCACATTCTGGGAACAGGCAGGCCCAGGAGGGCTCTCATGCTGACTAGAAGCCAGATGCTGGGATGGAGGAAGAGGTGGAGGTGGCTGCTGTGAGGGAGGAGGGGGTGGGGGCGGCGGAGGTGGCAGCTGCTGCTGTGGCTGCTGCTGAAAGTGACTGAGCTTCAGCTTCTGGTGGTGACCAAACTGGACTTGGATAGAGGGTGTCGGTAAGGTAGGCTGGGCATGGGCTCCTTGCTGAACATCCTGTGGGGGGACAACGCACACCGGCTGGGAAGGCAGCTGCTGCCCCAGTCGCTGGGACATGCTCTCCTGCTCGGCAGGGGGCTGGGTTTCCAGCCAGGGCTGCAGAAGCTTTGGTGGATGAGGACTGCAGGTCAGCTCTTTCTCCCTGGGCAGCAGGGTGGAACACTGCAGGGACCCTAGCTGTTGGGGTACCATCTCAGAGGGCTGCCTGAAGCTGTGGGCTGGGTGGATGCTGGGTGGGGGGCCCTGACCTTTGAGGGAAGGTGAGATTGGGGAGCAGTGGGAGCAGCACACAGATGAGCAGCACAGTGCTGGGGATTGGAACTTGTGGGAGGGGTGACTAAGAGCTTCCTGCTGAGCCACTACTGGGGACTGGTGACTTTGATAAAAGGGTGACGGCCCCTGTAAGCCTCCATAAGCAGGAGCATCTGCGCGGGACAGTTGTCCACCTTCAGTAGTTATGCAGCCTGGAAATTCAGAATAGAGTTTTTCAGAAGGTCGTCTGCAGTTGCTCCCTCTTGCTCCCCCATACTCCTGGGATCAAAGGTCATCATTCAACAAGCCTGTACCAGGCACAGAGATTAAGAAATTCAACCCCTTATGTCCAAGACTTAGCCTAGAATGCTGCCAGTAATGGCATCTGTGTGGACCTTCTTTGAGAGGCTGGCATATTTGAGAAATTAGCTCAGCTTTTACCGGCCCTGACTCTGTTTCTGTCCCACTAGGTAAGCCATGGGCTCCCACAAAAGCAGCCACTCCTTTTTTAACCAAACAGTCCAATCAGACTCTGACAAAAAGAATCAACATAGGAGGTGGGGAGGGAATATGCTGAAAAGAGGCAAAGGATAGAGAGTCATCTCTGGGACCAATAACCAAACCTCCAGATACAGATGTGGGAACTGTGTACTGAGCAAGTAGGTCAGAAGAGAGTGGGGAAGCTCTGACACCACATCAGTGCCAGCTACCAGCATTGCCCTCTGTGGTCTTTGGGCCCTTGTGCACGGGTAGATCTGTTGTTAATTCTGTCTTATGGCTCCTTCACCCCATTGTTTTTTGTTTTGAAACAGGTCTCTCACTCTGTCATCCAGGTTGGAGTGCAGTGGTTGGATCATAGCTCACTGCAGCCTCAAACTCCTGGGCTCAGGCAATCCTCCTGCCTCAGCCTTGCAAGTAGCTAGGACTATAGGCATGTGCCACCACATCCAGCTAATTTTTTTAAAAATTATTTTCTGTAGAGAAGAGATCTTGATATGTTGCCCAGACTGGTCTCAAATTCCTAGCCTCAATCAATTCTCCCTACTCAGCCTCCCAAAGTGCTGGAAGACTGAGCTCTTTAAGGGCAGGGAGCATGTTTTATTCACCTTGACCCTTCTGTGCCCAGCATGGGAGCTAACCCTGAGTATGTAGCCAACAAAGGTCTGCTAAATTAAATCACAGAGGAGAGAGAAGCAAAAAACAAACCTAAATATCATTTATCCCTTTGCCAAATTCATAAAATGTTAATCAACGAGAGTAACAGCCTGAAATGAAGGCAGCAGTTGACCATCAGTTTAACAAGCTCCCTAAGCTGTCAATACAGGCACAAACCTCAAGTTGTCTACGTTCTGCCTAAAGACTGAATGCAAGCAAATTATTGCAATAGAGAAGAAAAATCCACAAGGCCATGGATTATCTGCTTATAGTTCAACTCCAAAGGATGTATGTGAAACACACACATATGCACACGCATCTCATTGTTGCTGAGACATCCCTGCTTGTGCCTACACATGTATGCCCTCTGTGACCACAGAGCCACATTCGTTGGCACTGCCATACTGCATTCTGGAGAGCAGAGCTACTGTCTCGTCGCCTCTCCAGCAAGGAAACCAAGGTAACCGGGAACATTTATGCAGAATGGTAAACTCAGATTTCAACTGGTCCTGATACAAAGTTCTATATTGCCATTGTTATTTAACCTCTTCACCAAAAAAGGTTTGCTGAATGACTCCATGACCATTGGCAGTCTCAGGTTGAGCTTTCTCTTGGGCATATGCTGACCTACCCAGTAAACTAAGCAACTAGGTCAAAGCCCACCCTGGCTCACCAAGGGAAGCCAGCTGCTTGGTCCAGAAGTTAGGCTCCCAGGTGAATCTGATACTCCAAGGGGAACCAGGATCTGTGTTACAACTTGTCTCCAGCAATCGCTGCATCTGAAACACAATCTGACAACAGCACTGAAAGTCACTTGCCATTTATTTGGGTATCTTGCATCTGAATGACAACTTCCCTTCCCTCACTCTTTAGACAGGCTAAAAGGCTTGATGTCATGGCTCCTTAGCCTCTGGTCATCCCCCATATTCTCATTTTCTTGCACCTTACCACCTTCCTACCCTCCCAGTTGATCTCCTTCCTCTTTTCAAGCTTCTCCATTGCCTGCATTCTGATCTTTTCCAGGTCTCAAGTGATGTGTCATCCTCCCTCAGGACATCAATGCCTGGCAGCGCCATTCATCCTGCCATTACCTGCATGTAAAAGCCTACGGGGACAGACATTCTCTGGGCTCCCCACTGCTATGCTACCATCCTACTCTTCCTTCCTCCTACTTCTTCATCCTTCGTCCATCCTACTCAGTTGACCTCTTCCTGCCTCATTGTTTTCATCTTTTCCTATCACTAACTCCCTTGTATCTAGAACTTCGGCAATGAGTTAACTAATGTCCTAACCAACATCTTAGCCACTTACTCCTTTGATCTCTTCAATGTCAATCACCTTCATCTCCATGCTCAGTTTAGTCACCAGACCTAGACTCTATTCATCACCTAGAACCATTTTACCATGAGACCCTTAAACTCCAACAACCCGCTCACATCCTGATCATCACAAGCTCTTGCTCTTTTAGAGCATGTTCTTCACCTTTATTGAACTCTCCAAGCCCTGCTCCTTCAGTCCATAGGGTCTCCCAGCTTCCCAACATATTCAGCAACAATATAACTAGTATCCCTCCCATCACCAATTCCTAACCTTAGGTCAATTCAGCCATCCCAAAGCCATGTTATCTGGGACTGCTTCAGTGATCATTAATTTCGTGGCAGCCCTCAGCCCTTTTTCTCATTACTTCTTTTCTTGTCACTTTCCTCTACTGCTGTCCTCAATGGCTATTTAAAAATCTCCACTTCAACGCCACTTACCAATGCTCAATCCTCTTATTATCACCTTCTAATTCACAGAGAAATAAAAGAGACCATAAAGGATACAAACTCCCCAAACTTGTATCTTTCCTGCCTCCAAACCTGCCCACATTATATTGCCCCCCTCCTGTCCTCCCATCTTAGAGGATGGTACTGTCCTTGATTTTAAGGTCAACCTTTCTATCTTCAACCTCTTCTCCCATATAAATGTGTACAAGTGTTTTTCAAACTTAAAAAAAAGTTTTCTCCAACTCTATACCCCCTCCCCAAGCTACTTTCTTATTTGCCTTCTTTTCATTTCTGTCTCTATTCTCATCTCCCAATCTCGGTCTCCTCATTCTGGCTTCTGACCCTTCTATTTTTCTGGAACTTCTTTCAAAAGATCACCTGATTCCCAGATATTAAAGCTTCTCTTCACTATTCATTTTCTTTCACTAATGTAGCATTGGAAACATTGACCACTTAAAATTTGAAACTCTCTGTTAATTTCTCCTCCAAATTCTTACCATTGCTTCTCATTCTCCTTCACTCATCATCCTGTCTATGCTAAAAATGATGGTATTCCCTGGTTCCAGATTTGCTCTCCTTTTCTTTCCCCACACACTGTTCCAAGGTGATACCACTGATATCCCAGTGACTTCTACATCTCTATCTCCAACTCTAATTTTCTTCTGCCTTCCAAGACCCATATATCAAAAAGTTTTTGGACATCTCCTTTCAAATGCCCTACAAGCACCTTAGAGTCAACATATCCAAATATAAATCCCATCAACTTCTCCAAAATTTTTTAGCCTTCTCCTGGGTATCACCACCCTCCCATCATCTTCAACATCAACTTCAATGCCTCTTTTCCTCTTAGCCCCCTGTGTAGACCCTAGTAATTTTCTATGGGATGTCCTGCATACCGTTCATGTCCAGGATAACATCTGAATCCATGACTTAAGACAAAGAACTACAAACTTTCCCAGCTGAGTTACAGGGGGAAGGCAGGACTATTTCAGTACCTCAGTCCTTTGCGCTATGGGGTTTGGTAAAAAGTGGCATTTTCTTGCTGACCCAAAAGCAGTGATTGAAGTTAAAGGATGGATGGAGCTGCTATCTTATTCCTCCTTTCATTCTTAAAAAAACAAACAAACAAAAAAACGCACTGCCATGAACAGCCTCATTGTCCTATGACAAAGGTGGTGCTCTAATAAGCTATAAGAACAGGCTGAGGAGTTGGAGGTTCCTCTTACCAGCTCTTTGCTGAAAAGGAAAGGGACGCTGGTTTTGCTGCAGACAGCCCAGTTAATGAAATTCTGCACATGCTCAAACTGACGGTTGAGAACCATGATGCTCTGTAACTGCTGTTCTAGCTTCCGCTTCCTCTCATTAGTGATGCCCTGGATATGAAGAGAGAAGACAGAGTCCCTGATCCTGTTCTTAGACTGCTCGGGCAAACTGATGGCCTATCAGTGTGAACACAGATGGAATCAGATGAGGCTACACCCTGGGAGAAGGGCAGCAGGACAGAGTGTTGCCATGGGCTGCTGATGAATGGAGGAGGAGAGGGAGAGATGGTGGGAGATTTTATAGTGCAAATATAGAAAGAGTGATAAATGGATGAGGAAATGAATCAATATCTGCATCTCTTGAGAATAACTTGCTAAAGAAAGTGGGTTGTTTTGTGACACAGCTGTCTAAGAGCCATAGCATTGATGGGAATCTGAACTGATTTTCCAGCCCTTAATGAACCACCCTCCCAAAATTAAGCTGGACATTTTAAGACACAAGGAGAAGTAGAAAGCTATGGAAACGGCATATCTAAATTCTGTCCCAGGCTGCTCTGGATCCTGGGACTAGTTTGATATGTGTCTGGTTTCTGACCCAGTGAGAGTATAGAACCCATCATTCTGATCCCTCTGGCCACATATACCTCCAACTCCTCTATGAGCCCATTGGCCTGCTTGTTCAGCTCATTCATCAGAACCATCTTGGCCATTTTGATCTGGTTTTCCACCTTCCTGTGCTGATGCTTCACCTCAAAAATCCTGTAAATACGATGGGACAGAACATAGTAAGACTTCTTTCATGGCCTATGAGGGCTGAGAGACAGCAAATATAAGAACCAACCACTTGGATGCTGCCTATTGAGATCAGAGCCCAGCAGAAACCAAATATAGAGAACCCTCCTCCACCACCCCACCTGTTGCACAACCCAATGGCCCAAAGTTCAACTTGGTTTTCTCTAGGTATACCTCAAGTCCACACCCAGGGCAACCTAGCAGCTCACCAGTTGGCACAGTCCTAGAGACAGGACTGAGAGAGAGACCATGAGTATGATTTCACTCAATTTGTTGTCTTAAAAGGAGAGTGGGCCAATAAATGGTACCATGAGGTAAAAAGAGCATGGGCAGAAACAGAAAGTAGACTAGAGGTTTCTGAGGACTGGGGGTGTCTGGGAAAACAGAGAGTGATTAATAATGGTTTGGGGTTTCTTTTGGGGTGATAAAAATGCCCTAAAAGTCGACAGTAAGTATATGCAGTTGCACAATTCTGTGAATATATTAAAAGGCACTGAATTATACAATTAAGAGGGTGATTTTATAGTATGCAAATTTTATCTTAGTAAAACTATTTTAAAAAATAAGAGGATGGGCTTTGAAATCGCTACAGACCTAGCTAGTACGCATACTCAGCTCAACCACTGGTTAGTTGTGTGAGCCCAGATAAGTCACCTAACCTCCCTGAACCTCAGTTCCCTCATCAGTAAAATGGTGACAACCCCAGTTTGAAAGAACTGTGAAGAACTGAACAAAATAATGTACGTATGATGCCCAATCCAGTGCCCACCACATGATGAGTTCTTAGTACCTACTAATCCCTCTTTGTATGTAAAACACCAATTATTTCATATCATTTGTAGATTTCTACAGAAAACACTGGCAAAGGGGGACCAAGAGCAGATTGCCACTGACTTGTTACACCCTACTTCTGTCTAGTTGATAAAGCATATACTTTGGCCCAGACTCATTCTGATCATCCTGACCTAGCTTGGCCTCAGTCACCAAGTGATGACTTGAAGACCACCTCACTGGCCTTGAGACTTCTAAGACCAGGACAGATGCCTGCTAGGACATATGTCCACATCTGTTTAACCACATGTCTTCTTCATAGGCCCCACATCTGGAGACCTGGTGCTGAACTCAGGATATAAAGGAACAGAGCATTTCCAGTGGCAAGGCACTAGCCTGTGCTACCTGTCCTCAATTTGCTTTGCAGATGCCTGTAGACTGGACTTCTTATGTGCCACCTGTGTAGTCACACTTTCCAGAAGCATCCTCTGGTTTTGCAAAACTTCTTCAACATGTCTGCACCTAGGGGATGAGGCAGAGAAAAAGCTGAGGAGGGCTGAGTCCTGTTCTGCACGTGCCAGGCAAGCAGGAATCCTGACAGTGCATTGTCTCAGTCAGGCCCATATAGGCTGTGATCACACCTATGGAAAGTCTGAGGCACTGCAGGCTCTTGGCCCATTAGGCCTTTTCCAGAGAAGTCCCATAACAGGAGCAGAGAAAAATTTCTGCCCAGGAGCTGCAGGTTGGCTCAGGTAAAGAGAGGATTTTGATGCAAGGGGAACCCAGAGCCCTCCCAAGCCCGCTTCAGGCAGCCCACAGCCCCACCTGTGTTCTTTGTGTTCCACCATTAGGCAGCTATGGCATGTGAGCACATCACAGGTCTCACAGAATAGTTTGAGCACTTCCTGTGTGTGTAGAGGACAGAACAAGGCGAAGTCCCCAGAACCACCATTCATTCCTGCCAAAGAAGATGGAGAAAGTGGACTTTTCTTGCTCAGGTAGACCTCTCAGTTAAGTTTTTGTGGAAAGCCCTCAGTATTCAGTGGATACCGTAGAGACACAGAGGTTAGGAGAAGGTGGTGCAAACAGGAGATGCCTCTCTAGGAATTCAGGCTTAGCATGGCTGGATTTGCCCAGCTGTCCAGACATATCACACCATCAAGTCCCAGCATCCCACCACCTGAGGAAAGTGCTTGCTACTGCTACATGTGGATCTCCTACAGAATAATAATCCTCCAAAATTAACATAGGTCTATTCATTAATCAGGATTCTGCTATCAGTGGAATTGAAACCAGCGACCCAGCCTTGCCAGGCTAGACTGCATAGTCCATGAACTCTGGTTCCTGTGGGTTTGACAGATATAAAACCACTCCCACAATTCAAATGCCTTGGGAAAGGACTTTCAGGAAGATTGTTATTTAAAATAGATGGTGGTGGATGGACAGACGAATAAACCCTGATCCAGATCGTTAAGTTAATCAAGTAACTAAGTAGAAGTGAGGCATAATTGCTTTAAATAGAGGGGAAAGGTGGGCTTCAAGACTAGGCTTCCCTGCACCATCTCAATCACACTCACCCACCCCACCTCCAACAGGGAGAGACTAGAGTGAGTCACCCCTATGATGCTGAAGGAAACTTCTTTTTTTTTCTTTTTTGAGTTGGAGT
>CAUYQG010004299.1:0-45196 GCA_963574415.1 Tarsius wallacei
AGCTCCTTGTATGGCTTTGGGGTATGTTTGGCGGGTGCCCATTTGGTCGTGGCTGGGGTGGCGGGGAGGGGCCACTGAACTCATTTTTGGGAAAAATTTTTATAATCAAAATAAAAAAAAAAAAAAAAAAAAAGAAAGAGAAGGAAATTAAGTCATATAAGATGCTCAGTTAAAACCAGAAAAGACAGAAAAGAAGAAAAAAATTTTTTTTAATGTAACAAGTAGGAAACATGTTAGACATTAATTTAACTATATATCAATAATCACACTGAATAGGAATGGTCTAAATACACCAATTCAAAGACATTGAATATCATGGTGGTTTACCAAAAAAAAAAAAAAGAGATCCAACTCCAGCATGTCCTCAAATAATAGCACTTCATTCAGTTATTTTGTTATAATGTTGATGAGAAAAAAGTAATTCCCACTGGGGCCATTGTCTTTGTGGAGTGTACACTTTCCCCATGTTTGTGTGGGCACTCTTCAGGTACTTTAGTTTCCTCACGTATCCATTGAAATGTACACATTAGGTTAGTCTGCTTGTCTGCATGATTCCAGTCTGAATAAGTGTTCCCCCGGGATGGGATGGCAACCTCAACTGGATCAGTTCTTGCCTTGCACCCTGAGCTGCTGGGATAGGCTCCAGCAAGCCTCAACTCTGAACTGAAATAAGTGGATAAATAATTATCTTACTTGATTTTATTAATCCTTCTTAAATGCATGTATAACTCACATTTATTTCAACATTAGCATTCATGCTAATATTAGCTTAATATTAGCATTTTTGGTCTTTATTTAGAAATCTGGTGAGGTTTTTTGGTGATCAGAAATATACCTTTCCGTCCTTAACTCTTGGTTATATTAATGATCCTATGGTAAAATTTGTTTCATTATATGCTATTTCACCTGAAGATGCAGTTTCTAAGTACCTATCAACAATGTTAAGGGAAGACTTACTGAATATGTTGTCTATAAAAAATCCCATTTTAAGGATAAAGACTAGAATAGATTGAAAGAAAGAGGATGAAAAAAGATGTAGCAAACTAACAGTCATCAAAAGAAAGCTGGAGTAACCATATTATTTTGAGAGAGAGAGAAAAGTTCAGTATAAGGAAAATGATTTGAGACTAAGGACATACATAATGATAAACAATCCTATATAACAATCCTAAATGTATATATAACAATCTTATATAATGGATCCTAAATGTATATGTACCTAACAAGAAACTGTCAAAATACACAAGGCAAAAACTGATAAAACTTAAAAGAGAAATAGAGACTAGCTCTGTCATCAAGTTGATTTAATTGATATTTATAGACCATTTTGCATAACAGTAACAGTAACAGAATACACTTTCCTCTTGGGTTCAAATGGAACATTCACCAAGACAGACCACACTCTGGGCCATAAATACACCTTAACAAATTATAAAGCATAGAAATGAGACAGACTATGTTCTCAGATGACAGTAAAATTTAACTAGAAACAATAGAAGAAAAATAGCTGGAAAATCCCAAGTTACTTGCAGTTTTAACAACACCCTTCAAAACAGCACATGGATCAAAGAATATGGCTCAAGAGAAGTTAAAATGGACAAAACATAATGAAAATACTGTATATTAAAGAGGTCTTATAAGAGAGACTTGATCAATATTCTAAACAGTCAAGGTCATCAAAAATAAGAAAAGTCTGAAAAACCGTCAAAATCAAGAAAAGCCTACAGGAGATCCTAGAACAGAAAAGGAACCTTAGTTAATAACTAAGAAAATCTGAAAAGAGGATGAAGTTTAGATAATAATACTGTATCAATATTGATTCACTAATTATAATAAATGTATCACATTAATGTAAAATGTTAATAATAGGGAAAATGGGATAAAGAAAATATGGAAACTCTAACTTTGCAATTTGTCTGTAAACCTAGAACTTTTCTAAATTTTTTAAAAGTTTATTTCACAAAAATATGACATTACAACTTGTGGGATGCAGTGAAAGTCATATTTAGAGGGAAATTTATAGTGTTGAATGCATGAATATATTAGAGAACAAGAAAGATCTAAAGTCAGTCCTCTAGTCTACATTCTTAGGAAACTAGAGAAAAATAAGCAGTTGAATTCTAAAGCAGGTAGAAGGTAAATAAATAAATAAACAACAAAAATTACAGCAGAAATCAATGAATTTTAAAAATTAGAAAACAACAGAAAAAAAATCAATGAAACCAAAAATAGGCTTTTTAGGAAGATCAATAAGATTGAAAACCTCTAGCTAGTCTAACCAAGAAAATAAGAGAAGAGATATGAATTACTAATGTCAGAAATGAGAGAGCTGTGGCCTTGCAGGATCCATGGGCATTAAAAGGATAATATAGGAATATGATGAACAACTGACTCTGTGCCCACAAATCCGGTAACTTAAATGACTTGAACCAATTCCTTGAAGACCACAAACTATCAAAATTTACATGAGGAGAAATAGATAACCAGAATGGCTTTATATCTATTAAATAAATTAAACCAGTGATTAATAACCTTCAACAAAACAAAGCCCCAGGCCAAGATTGTTCCCTGGTGAATTCTATCAATCTTATAAGGAAGAAATGATACCAATTTTTCACATTTCTACCAGAAACTAGAAGCAGAGGGAATACTAACTAATTCAATGTGGTCAGCATTACCGTAATACCAAACCAGCTATAGACAAATACCTCTTGTAAGCACAAATGCAAGAAAACCTCAGTAAAACAGTGGCAAATTGAATCCAACAATGTGTAAAATGAATTATACACCAAAGCCAAGTGGTTTTTTCTTACTCCAGATAAGAATTCTATTCCTTTCAAAATTTCTCACTCCTTTGTTGACCTTTGGAACCTCTTAATAATTTGTGGTTTCTATTTTATACAACTGTTGCCTTTGTCTTCAGGGGGATTGTTGGACCAAGTTATTCAGCCCACCAAAACCAGAAGTGGAGTTCCTGGTCTTGCCTTTACTCAACTTTGAATATTCAGCATGTGGCAAAGTACTTGGTACTCAGCACATGCTCAATAAACATTGGGTAAATGATTAAATAAGTAATAAAATAATATGTCCTTTCATTTTTTTGTAGTGATTGCAACATGTAAATAAATGCTTTCTTACTTTATCTAGTCTCTGATCTTCTGAAATATGGGATCATTTTCATCACATCTGGCTGGAGCTAAGCCTTAAAATGTTGCCCTGAATTGAGACACCTGGGATGAAGCTGCACTGAAGACAGTTTGGTGAAGAAAGACTTATATTCTCTTTACATTTTGGAATCTAATGAACTGATTTGAGTTAAGTTTACTGTGTTGAGAGGGAGTTGAGAGGTAAGAGAGGGTAGGGCAGGAGAGGGAAGAGCATCAAATTACAATGAACACTAAAATTGAATAGGAGACATGCAGGAGAATGCTTCAGAAGAAACAGCCTGTGCCAAGGCCCTGAGGCAGACAAAAGGCCTTTCAGAAATGGGAGAAGGCCAGAGAAGCTAGCGGGTAGCTGGAGAGAGGGCTACCTACCAGCAAGAGAAGCCGATAGGGTGGATTAGGAGGCCATGTAGGGCCTGAGAACCATGTTAGGAGGCTTGGGCTTTAATCTGAGAACAACGGTAAATCATCAAAGGAAATTAAGTAGTGGGAAAGCTAGCTTGGGTTCTCATGTTCAGAGGTATCAGACACCTGGTGGTGGTTTTGACTAGAGTGGTGATAGTGGGGACAAAGAAAAGACAGAGGGCCTTAGATTTATTTAGGAAATCAACAAGACATGGTGGCTAACTGGACATTTGAGAATAGATAGAGAGAGGGAAATGTCCAGAAAAATGCCAAGATTTATGGCCGGAGCCACTGAAATGTAGGAGACAATGAGGTGCAGACTTGGGGCAAGATGGTTTTGACAGGTGGAGATAAAGGCAACTGGATCAGGAGCAATGAGGAGACTGAACAGCAAACTGCTCTTCCCGTTGAGCTGTTGAGCTCTAGCCACAGGGAGCCTGTGTCTATCCCCTCCACCCCCAGCCATAAGGCTAACCCAGATGTTGGCTTGCAGGTCAGATCTGTGCCTGGCCTAGAAGACAGCCCAGTGGAACAGAGCTGAAGTCATGGAAGAAGATCTGAAGGTGTGGCCAGAATGATTCACCAAAGTACTATGTTGGGATCCACATTGGAAAATAGAGATGGGCCCGATGAGAGCAGTGAGGAGGGTTCTGGTACATTGTTGAGGCACCCCTGCCTGACACTGATGACCACATGTGGATTTTATGTGAAAGTGACAGCCAGGCCCAGGGCAGAACCAGCACTGATGGTGGGGAGGAACAAGAAGCATTTCTAACAGCCAGTGCCCAGACTGGTGAGTTCACCTGCCAGGCATGTCCTAGTGGGAGACCAGGGATTCCCTTCAGAGTGCACAGGGGCAGCCCATCACTGAAGGGCAAGAGGTAGCCCCTCCGTCCTAGTGACATGAAAGTCTGCAGTATCTAACCCTGTGTTAAAGCTGACATACACTGACACTCAGGTAGAAACCTGCAGGCAGCAAGGCCCATGTGTGGAGCCGCCTTTCTGAAAAGAACGTGGCAAGGTCATCCTCAAGTCAGGACTCCCTCAGCACAGCAAACTGGCTGGCTTTCACCTGCCAGACTGCATTTGAGCCTGGTTGGCAGAGCTGTGTACAGCCCACCTTGATGTGGGCTACCTGCCATCTGGCAGACAGGGCCTCCTGCAGAGTCCTGGTGGGTGACAACTGTGGGTAGGTTGGGAGGCAAGCTCTCCCTTCCAGGCCCAGAGAAGCTGTCTGTCCACAGATTGGCTTCTGTGACCATCTCTGATATGGACTGATGAGTCTGAGTTCCTGCCTGAATGCCTCTCTTCCTCGTTCAGAATTTTTCCGCAAAATATCAGAGGGGTCCAATTAGGACCTCCCAGGGCATTCTGGGACATTCAGGGCTTAGAACAGAATGAGCAGAACCTTGGAAGTTTGTGGTCAAAATCAATTCTTCATCCATCTCCTTCATCCATCTGCTTGGAAAAGCATCACTGAGTACTCATGTGGGGGTGCCAGGCTCCGTGGCAGTTCCTGGAGCACCAGGAAAAGTGACACCTGTCTCCAGTCCCTGCTTTGGAACTATGTAGCAGGCAGCCCTAAAAGAAATCATGCCATTGGAATGCATTTGCTAGAATGAAGGATCTTCAGCATAAATGACACCTTCCTGGTCTGTCTAATGTAGCCCCAAACTCCCCTCTGGCTGCCTCGCTGCAGTGCTCTGCTTTTGTGTTCCCACTGATTTTACATGCTCAAGGGTGATCTTGTTCATATGCTTATTCACCAGCCTGTTGTCTGTGGCTACACACACCCCACACACAGACACACACAGATACATATTCAGACACATATGTCGCCAACCGCACTGTCCTGTGATGCATCCAAGATGAACCCCTGCTCAGCCAACAAGTGTGCTGTTGTCATTGGACAACATTGTTGTCATTGGACCAATGAATTCCACTTCTGGTAAGTAACCTGAAATGCCACAGGATGGATGCTCAAAGTCTTTATCATAAGAGTTATTTATCACAGCAACTATTTGAAAAGATCTTAAATAGCCTGCCATGGAAAATTTAGTACATACACATTGAAAATATATGTGTAAAGAGTTTTGTGGGGCTGGGTGTGGTGGCTCATGCCTTGGGAGGCCAAGGCAGGAGGATTGCTTGAAGTCAGGAGTTCAAGACTAGCCTGGGTAACATAGCAAGACCCTGCCACTACAAGATAATGATAATGATCATCATCATCATCATCATCATAATAATAACAACAACAAATAGAGATGTTTACATTGTGGGTAATGCCAGGCTAGGGCCACATGGTGCAGGTGTTCAGGGTCAGGTGTTTGCATACTTATCCCTCACTCCCTTTGACTTTGGGCAATCAGGCAACTTCTCAGGCCTCTGCTTTCTCATGCATAAAATAGTGGTATCTGCCTCCTGAGATTGCTCTGGGAGTGAGGAAGACACAACACACAAAGTAGTCAGAATGAGGCCTGGCCCATGGCAAATAACAGCAATCGTTTTTTTTTTTTTTTTGCCTAAATGCCTAGATTAGGCATTACTTTCTTTTGACTTTTCTCTGTTTTCTATATCATGCATGCTATACTTTTACAATTAGTTGAGGGGGAAATTACCTCTGAGAAAGTATAGACAAGTTGTTTTACAACAGGCTTGGAGAAGTCCTCTAGGGCCAGGAGACAGCTGGGCCAGGCAGGCGGTTTCAGAGAGTGGAGGCTGAGTGCTCAGAGCCGCCCTGCCTGCCTTCCCGCCCCCCCTTCTGATGAGAACCCTGCAGGCCTGGGGCCGGCAAGAGAAGCTGCATGTTCCTCCTCTTCAGATAAATCCACTTCAAGTCACTTCATCCCCCTCTCTCTAAGAGCTGATTGCAGATGAGTTCGAGCCCTGAGGACTCGCCAGGATCCTCCAACGCCTTCTAGAGCAAACATACCACCCGCTTGGCACTACCGAGCAGCCTGGAGACGATAGTGAGGCGGTTGGCTCTAATGCTCCTGCTCTCTGTATTTCTTTTTCTTTTTTTGCTTAAGCCTAACAAGATTGCTTTCCCCAGACGTTCTAATCACCACTCCTTGGGATTATTATGGCTCTACCAGGTGTTGAGCAAACGATTACCTTCTTAGGGTCACCTAGTGTCTAGTAGCTTCTCTCTCGCAATCCTCAGTCTTTATAGATTTACCGATGGGAGCCTGCAACCCTCCCGAGTCAGATGTAAAGCAAGAACAGGAGATCTGAGGTCCACTCTGCCCCCAGACATTGCTACAAGTACTGACGTGAAGCCTCTGGTGAACTTCAGGCATCCTGGGCACCTTGGCCCCTTGGGCAAATGTTTCCACTGCCTTATGCTTTAGGTGCAATCTATGACAAGTTACAACTACATGCCAGGCATAGAGAAGGATGCTGTGGGTGGTTTTGAAATGCCCAAGCCTCTTCCTTCCAGGATTTGGAGATCAGATTGTGACCCTCAGAAAAGAGTGTCACATAACGTACTGTAGGATGCCACAGAATCCCCACAGTGTCAGCTGAGTCTCCTCAGGTCTGAAGTCTTCCCCTACCTCGCCAATCCAGAAAACACTTCCTGAGGCCTTCCTCATACCAAGCCACAGGGTCCTGTCCACCCCAGCTGATGAAGCATCTTACCCTATAATACTGCCTGGTCATGGGCTGGGCTAGTGAGTGGGCAGGTGAGTGTGAACCAGTCTGTTTCACTCCAGAGCCTTTGCTTCTCTGTCTACCCCAGGGTGATAAGGGGAAAGCAGCAGGCCAAGCCTCCAAGGATGATGTCGGAAAAGACATGGGACCCCCACAGGGATGCTGAAGCGGGAGCAGAACAGTCCAGGGAGAAGAAGGGATGGGCAATACCAAACAAGCGTCTCCTTCAAGCACTTGGAGAAGTGCAGCAGGAAGGTTAGGGTTAGAATTATGGTTAGTGTCCCAGGAGAGTTAGAGTTAGAGTTAGGATTAGTGTTCCAGGAGGGTCACTCCCCCTTAGAGCACATGAAGGTTGCAGACCATCCATTAGCCCTTTCAGGATCCAGAAAGAGGCTTCTAGAACTTAAAGACTCTGCTGAACTCAGCAGCAGCTCCACTGAGGCTTACACAGCAATTTACCTCCACGTGCAAGCTTCTGGCCTCTCTGTCTGGACATGGCCCTTCCCACACAAGACTCTCTGAAAGCCTCTCTGCAGAGAGAAAGCCAGCCTCAGACCTTGGCCATCTGAGCAAGGAAAGGTGAGCAAAGAGGGGTTATTCCCTCAAAAGTAGAATAACAAGTCAAAAAAAAGTTACACATGCACATAGGGTGATATCAAATCTACAGTGTTATAGAAACATGCCTAGTGTTTGTCTAGAAAGGCATATCATGGATGGAGGTAAAGGAAAATCCACCCCCCTCCTATTGGGACAAAAGCTCCATGAGATTGGAGGGGCAGGACAAGATTCTCTGCTTCTGAGCATTTGTTTATATATTTTTTAAAAGGGTCTGAAGCAAGTACGGCAAAAACATGCACATGTGCTAAGCCTGTAAATCAATACATGGAGTCTTTACCATCTTTATTGAATATTTCTTAACTAAATATTTCACATAACAGAAAATGGAAAACTTCATCTGAAGAGTATAGCTTTGGCTCTGGATAGGAAGTGCTGTGTACCCTGAGGTTTCTCTACCTTCAGACAACTTTGCACCAGGCACAGAGCACACAGGAGAGGTCTGAGAGCCATAGGACAATCCTACCAAGCACCAACTGGGACCTTGGGCAGCTTATTGCCCCACTAACCCCTCTGCCCCAACATGGCATTCAGGGAATTTTTCTGTGGTCCTTTAATATAGTTATTTGGACATACAGATGTTCTGAGTAGGGACCAAAGAGCAAATAGAATTTCAGCTTTGTAAAATGCCACAGTGCTGACATCTCAACCTCATCCTTAAGCCTCACCCCTCCTCCCATCCTTACCTTGTTGTCTCCCACCCCATTCATGGGGTAGAGGCTTCTGCATGGGGTAAGACCTGGGGATGTGTTGAACCAAGTCAAAATGGTCCCTCTCTCTCCCTCCCCTTATTAAACAACAAACTGACCCATCCTGCTTCCCTGACACATAACAGGCCCTCTGCTTGTGATCACATGATGAGTGACTCTTAGCTGAGTAAATGTCTGCAGGGACATGCCTTTAAACTCTGCAGGCTCTGCATGGGGGACCTGCCTCTTACCAGACCTGGGAGTCCTTCCAGGGTCAGCTGCTGAAGACACAGCTAGCCCTGAGATCGGGTAGTTTTTGTCTTGCTCCCTGCATTTCCCAACTGCCTCGCCTCTGCACTGGATTCATTCTCGGGCATGCTGCTCTCCAGGGCCCTACAAAGACAGCTAGTAGCAGCTCCAGACTCACTCTGCCAGCTTAGCAACCCAGGCAAAGACATGGGGAGGGGATGGGTTTTCAAGGACACTGGCGAAATCTAGGCCAGACTTTGTAATGTGTTCACAGCTGGGAGTACTGTGGTGGGTCAGTGCCAGGAGTCAGTCACACCTAAACTTTGGAGAATGAACTGATATAAGAATGGGGAGGTGGGACCCCAATATGAATATTAGCAGGCACAATCTACTCATCCACTTTGGGTCTAGCACCCTCATAAGTGAGGGTCCAGAAAGCTGTTTGGGGGGCTCCAGGAATCCCAAGTCTAGAGGAGAGAGAGGCTAAGAGTGGGTCAAGTGGGAACTACACATACTCAAGGTCAGCAGACAAACCCAAAGTCTGGGACATGGGGGAAGCTGGACAGAGGAAGAAGAGTAGACATATCAAGAACAAGGATCTCCAAAAATCCAGATCTCGGGAATGTTGGCCATTTCCAGAAAGTCTGGTGGCTGCCTCCTTCAATGGATGGTGTGGGTTTCTTGGGCCTCCAGCAGTTCCAGATGTCCCTGTGTGTGTGGCCTCCAGCACCAACGGGAGAGGTCAGTATTAGGCTCTGCAGAGGAGGGAAACCATGCTCCTTCAGGACCGCCACATCGGTGCATGTGGGCTGGCAGCAGGTCCATTGGAGGGTTTGGAGCTGGGGAGGGAGCAAGTGGGGAAGAGACCAAGGCTGTGGAATTCTTAACCCAGAGGCAAGTCAGAGAGGCCATTGTCCCCAGGGACATACCACCCTGGGCCTATACAGCAGCATCAGGCCCAAGAGCAGGCTCTAGTCATCCATACCTGTCTCTCGGATTCCTCCAGCAGAGAGTAAAGTAGGGGTCCTGTGACCTTCACCCTCACAGGAGGGATCAGAGAAAGTTCTGGGCATATTCTCAGACTCTGTGCTAAGGGGGCTTGCACTTCTGGCTTAGAAAAGCAGAAGGTGATGCCTGCAGGCCATAGGGGAGATGACTAAGTCACCTCCACAAGGGTCTGGAGAAGAGGAACCTGGAGGGGCACCCAGGTATGCAGATCTGCTTTGGATAAGACAGGTAGGGGAAATCGGGGGTTTCCAAAATTTTTCTTCTCTTCAAAGGGGACTGTCTTCAAAGCTCCCTCATGACCAGAAGGTAACAGGAGGGTGCAGTTTCGGTGAAGCAAAGGTACACATGTCTAGCGGAGTATGAGTCCTAGCGATCTCCTCTGTCAACCTCACTGTTCTTCTGTCAGAAACCTGCCCACAGCCCACCTGCCACCATGATGGCCTCTGGGGACACCCAAGGGTGAAGAAGAAGTCAACATCACTCAGCACCTTCTAGGAGCTCAGAGCCAGGCAGGGGCCCTGCCACCCATTTCTGTCATCTTATGGAATTTTTCCCAAAGCACTGGGAGACAGGAGTTTTGTCTTTATTTTGCAGATGGGGAAACTAAGGCCTGATGAGGCAGATTGACCCTGAGTTCTCTTCTCCCTTTGTATTGATATCTCTGCCAGTTTGTCTCAGGGTGAAGAAACAAGGCCTGGTATAGGAGCTGAGGCATGCCCACCTATCCCCACTTTCTGGCAGGGTCATCCTTGAACAAGCAACTTGGCTGCTCTGGGCTCTGGTTCACCATCTGTAAAATAAAGGAATTAGCAGGAGCGATCTCCTAGTCTTCCATCCTAAGAAGATACATAAAGAGCCCAGAGCACAGAAACCATTTCATCCTGCCAGGTACTCAAGAGCTTCCAGGAACCTGGATTCTGCCACCCTGTGGTTTGTGCTTCCTCCAAGTTCAGGTCATTTGCTTGTTTAGTAGCCCCGCCCTGTGACTGCGCCAGGAACCTGAAGATAGGTTTGCTAGACCGTGCTGTTTGCTCTCTGGGTGACCTTCCACTGTCTGGAAGGCAGTCAGCGTCCCTGTATCTCAGCTCTGCAGCCCCAGATGTGCAGCCCTTCTCTGTTTCCTCCTGGGCTATTGAGTCTGGGTTTCATCTCTCCATGTGCCTCACTCCTGGCACTTCCACCTGCTATATCTCAAGGCATCCATCCGGCCCTCTGCATTACCATTTATCATTATCATATAAGCCCATTATGCTGAGATGGAAATGCAAAGGTCAATGGATCTGTGGTGGGATCCAGAGGAGGGGGGGTGCGTAGCCCGTGGCCACTATTGTGACTCCCTGAGCAAGGTTCCATCTCTATGGGGAATTCCAGGAATGCAGAACAAAATGAACATTGACCTCTACTTTTTGTCATTCTACCCTTACTTTACAGGAGGGACATGCATGGCCAAGAGTCACAGCAATGGTTGTGCTGGACCAGCTACAAGCAGAAATGCTGTCCTTACTGTGGGTAGTTTCAAGTATCCGTGAGGGCCCGACCTGGCCAAGAGCAATGGCATTTGGACTTGAAGCATGCAGCCATTTGCGTGTCTCCCACCTATCCCAGCGTTGAGCAGGAACCACCAGCCCCATACCCGAAGCTGATATTTGACATGACAATATAAGAGAGACATCACGGACAAAGGTGGCTCCATCCAGGCTCTACTAGGCACAGGGCACAGGGTACTGGGCCCAAAGGGGGCAAGATTTGGGAAGAGGTAGACCAGGGCATCACACAACCTCTGCCCACTGGTTCTAAGATGCTACCTTGGGAAAAAAGGGGGACTCTCAAATGTGCCTTAATAGAGGAAAACTCTCTTCCCAGGGTGTCTGTCTTTTATAGACAGTCATTTAAAGAGAAACCCGCCCTGCTGGAGGATTTTTACAGTCATAGCTCAGCAGCCCTTTTGTGGATAAATGGTTAAGAGCTTTATTTTTCCATAAATTAGTAAGAGAGAAAAACCTATAAAATTTGTCAGTAGGCTTCAGAATTGTGCTATTTTCAAACAGCACACATCGGGGCGTGCTTAGAACCATATGGTATCTCAGTGCCGCTATCTCAGGCAGCCCGCACCATGAGGGCACTGCCCGCACAGGGACTAACAGGCAGTTGTTGACTCCCCAGCCCAATGTCCCGGGAATTGGACCTGCCTTCCCTCACAGTGATGGAAAAAAGAAAATAATAAAGAAGATCTCATACCATTCATTGAAATCTGTGCAGGGTCCTGTGTGAAGGTTATCACAGGGAGGGGAAACTGAGGCTCAGATAGGACAAGGAACTGGACCCAGGTCACACATCTAAGAAGTAGCAGTGAGATCCAACCCTCCCTTCTTGCACAGGACATTCAGTGTGAGTCTTGAGGACCCCTGTCACCCTGGTGTGGCAGTGGGTGCATCATTACCCTGATGATGAACAGACTTGGAGCCCAGTGGCTTCAGCAGCTAAGAGTGACCCTGAAAATCAGGGAACAGAGGCATTTGACAGCCACACATCTTCAGGCACCAGGAGTGAATACATGTCCATCTCAAGATGGGTAAACTGAGGCACAGAGGGGGAAGGGATTGGTGCTCACTGAGGACCTTCTCTGTCCCAGATAATCTGCCAGGGGCAGATTGATTCCCACAGAAAACCTCTGAGGTTGGGAGTATCATTCCCACGTAGTAACCGGGGACTACTGAGTCTCAGAGGAGTTAGCACACTTGCCCAAGAATAGGTGGTGGCGTGGTAGCTTCAAAGCCACAGCATTCCAGCAAACCAGCCTAGTTGTACCACGCAGGCATTCAGGTCACTGAATTCACAAGGGGTCCACATGTTCCTGCCTCATAAGAGGACAGAATTCCATGTCTTGGGTGAGTTTCAGCTTCTACAGGGCATCCCAAGCTCATGAATACAAATTTAGAGCAAAGAAACACAGAACAAGCCGGGCTCGGTGGCTCAGCCTGTAATCCCACTTTTTGGGAGGCTGAGGTGAGTGGATTGCCTGAGCCCGCGGGTTCCAGACCCGCCTGGGCAACTTGGCGAGACCTCATCTCTACAATAAATCTAAAAATTAGCCAGGCATGATAGTGCGTGCCTGTAGTTCCAGCTACTTGGAAGGTTGAGGCGGAAGGATAGTAGGAGCCCAGCAGGTCGAGGCTGCCATGGCCGGAAGCGGCCCCTGCACTCCAGTCTGGGTGACAGAGTGAGACTCCAACTCAGAAAAAAAAAAAAAAAAGAAACACAGAACAAGTGAAGGAAGGGCACTCAGTGTGTCCCATTCCTGAGGGCTGACATCTGACAGCAGGGACTGCTGTGTCCCTGCCTGCAGTCCAGGGATTGCCCTGGAGAGGTTGGGGAGGAAGGACAGGAAGGAAGGAGGGGGGATGGAGAAAGAAAGGAGGGAGGGTGGAGAGAAAGGGGAGGGAGGGGAAGAGGTAGAGGTAAAGACAAAGAGAGGAGGGAGGGATCCTTTGACTGAGGAATCATCCTGCAGATCTGGTTCCTGTGCCATTTCAGGAGCCCAGTCAACTCTTGCAGCCCACACATGGGGTCCACCCCAGTCCAGGACTCTCACACCAAGGGTGTCATGTCACCCCTCGCCAGCCCCGCTGATTTTTTGGCTCCAGGCCAGGTGATGCTGGGTCTCCATTCTGAGGAAGACCTAGAGAAGCCTTCAGTTCCCTCCTGAGTGCAGGTCCCATGCCAAGTCAGAGGGTGGGTGGTGGGCAGGACAGCACAGCTCAGCTTGCACCAGCTGTGCAACCTCAGAGACTCCCGTGGCCCTCCCAGCCTTCTTCCTCACCTGGCTGTTTTCTGTGGTCACCCTCATCTGGATTCTGCTTGGCTGCCTCTTCTCTGTCCAGTCAAGGCCTACAGCCTCTTCTGCCCCCAAAGGCACCAAGTAGGGGAGGGTGGATGGAGAATCAGGGTGAAGGGGCGCCAGGACCCATTGCAGAGTTCCGAGGCCCTGAACGTCTGCAGGTAAAATGAGTAATCCTGGATTAGAACTTGACAATAGAATTGGAAATGACGTTTCCCCGCAAATGAATTCTAAAATAAACACTCTGGAGCCGGCATGCATTTCCTGTGCCCTGCTTCTCGGTACAACCACGATTCACTTACGATCTTGTCGGTTATAAATTGCAGCCTGCATTTCTCATATCAAAATGCACAGCTAGTGATATTTAACTCTAAAGAAATATATCCTCCGGCAATGAATACAGTCAGAAATTACTCACTGAATTTAACCAAGGAGAGAACGATGCCACATAGATGTACTGCATAAATTCACAAATGTGGGACAATGGCCACCATTTATTAACATTTTATCTCCTCGTGGAAATGTTTGACCTTGCTTCAGCAGTTTTATTGGGAGAAGGATCTCTGGAAGCTCCCATTTCCCCTCTTTTCAAAAGCAACCTGAGCTGTTTAAGGTAGTAAATACCATTCAAGTTGTCATTTCCCAGATGTTTTCTTTAACTCAAGGGAGGAAGAAGAATGTAGGGAAAAGGTCCCTCCCCAAAAAGTGCCTTTTGAACTTGGCATGGAAATTCAGGTCATTGAAACATGCTAAGGTTCATAACGGGAAATGAATGCAATTTAATTGTGAGGGGCCGAGGTTTCTGATGAGGCACTGGACTCAAGAGTATTGCATATTGGAGCAGGGAATTGGGGGACCTGTACCTGGCAGGCATAACCAAATTAAACTCATTCATTCATGCCAGGATCATGTACTGAACATCTACTCTACTCTAGGCCTTGGGCAGGATGTGAAGCCAGCAAAGACATGAAAGGGACAAGGTCAGTGCCTGGCCAAGGGAGCTAGCAGTCTAGGGTGTAGACATTGGATAAGCAGTCAGAGGATGGATGATAAACATGACAGTTAATGAGGCATGCAAAGTGCTACAGGGGTTGAGGGGATGCATCTGTCCCCTTAATCCACACCTTCCAGGGGTTCTGTCTAATTCTCTCAACCCCCTGCTTCTCTCCAAGGTCCAAAAGTTCTCTGATCAGGAGCTGCAGTTTTAGCAGGTGTGAGCAGGTTGTGGAGACAGGCACCAAGGAGGCCAGGGGACCACATGATTGGGGCCCAATATCACATCTCATCCTTGAAGCTCAGGGAGGTGAAGATGGGGAGACACTTGACCATAATCACCTATCTCCGGTGTCCAAAGTTTAGCGGGCGCTGCATGGGGCACTGAGCAGGAACTCAAGATTCTGTGTGTTCGCAACCACTAGCTTTCTTCTGTAGACACGCTGGAGGGAAGAAGAAAACCAGCCTACCTCTACTGATATTATTTTTTTGCAACTATAATGCATATTTATGACAAAGAACTAAAGCTATTCCAAAAGTACAAAGAAAAAAGCAACAAAAAGAAAACAACAAATCATCCCAAATTCTATCACCCAGAAATACCATTATTATGTAAAAATGTATTCCAGATATCTCTTGATAAATAGACAGAGAGATAAGTAGAGATAGAGATGAGTATGCAGAGAGATAAATGATAGCAATGCTTGTATGAAATGAGATAGTGTTACACATGATGCATGTAATGAAAATTTGAATTTAATTTTATTCAGATTCGACAAAAGGATGTTTAAAAAGTGAAATGAGAGGAATTGCTATACTTTAGCTCTTTCTTGGTCCCCAGCAATATCATTCTAAAAGTTCTCTCTGAAATTAAGAAAAATAATTACATTTAAAACCTAGTTTAATGTTATTAGTTTTTTCTTGACATGCTTTCATTTTATATTGTATCCAGTGACCTACCACAGTGGAAGATGAAGAATTTAACATTATTCCTGCCTAGACCTACCCCTTTTCCAGATTTCCAGAATTCTTTCACTGTATTTTATGCTTTTATATTTGGGTGGCCATGGTTTTCAAAGGTGAATTTTTTTTGTTATATTACTTTCATATTCTCATTGTCAAAGTGAATTTTATTCTGAGCAATAGTTTCTGCAGCAATTTTCATTTAGTCCTAATTTTTACAAGATTCATGTTCACCACCTGTCCTTAGAACCCTGTTTTCTTAAAACCACATTATTTATTATGATTCATTCATGATGTATTTTGTGTGCAGGGGGAAGGTGGATGGTTGGGTGTGAAGAGCTCAAGAGTCTGTATTTCCTGAGCTCCTTCAGGCTGGAGGCGGTCTATTAGCTGACTCTATACCAAAAGGAAGTTTAGCCAGATATAAATTCCTGGTCAATACATTCTTTCTCCTCAAATTCAGCAGAAAGTTTTTTTATCATTTAAAAAAACTTTTTATTTATAGAAACAATGTCTTGCTATGTTGCACAGTCTGGTCTCAAATTTCTAGACTCAAGCAATCCACCCTCATTGGCCTCCCAAAGTGCTGGGACTACAGGTGTGAGCCACTGTACCCAGTCAGTTCCATATTAAGTGTTGTATTAATTTTTTTAAATTTTCCCAGAGTATATGCTTGTGCATTTTTTAAGAAGTACTCACAGGTGACCTATTCATTATATTCTCTCATGCGTTAGAATGTCTGAATCTCGATACAAAATTTTATATTTAAATGACAAAGCTCTTGGGTCACAATAGCTTTCTCTGCAAGACGGTTGACATTGTTTTATAGTATGATCACAGCCCTGGGACCAGGGTGAACCCAGTGAAGCACTTAGATAGTAAAATTTGCCTTCATAAATTCTGTGCCGGAGTTGTTTCCTTACCATACCTGGTCCTGGCCTGTTGGCTGACATCATGAGGAAGCCTGAGGCCATCCTGCTATTTCCATCTTGTGGGACATTGTGGGTTTTTTTCTGTCTGAATGTCCATAGAATTATTGTATTAACTCTAAATCCAATAATTTCACCATGTCTTGGTGTCATTTTTATGCCAATTTTTCTGAAATATCTTCAGTTTATACACTTTGGGAAAGTGGATATTCCCTTTACATACCATCCTTCCTCCCCATTCCATTTGTCACTCTCTCTATCAGAGCATCTGGAGCTGGGACTTCTACCAGGTGAACAGGTAGCCTCTGGTAGCGTGCACAGGTTTGCCTGGAACTTTCCTGTTTTTATCAGTGAAGTCCCTCCTGTATCTTCCTCTGTCCTGAACAAACCAGAATGGTTGGTTAGCTGAGCCCCAGCTTTCCAGCTGTCTGATGCTGCCTGTGAGAACTCGGATGCACTCAGGAATGTTGACATGTCCTTCAAATGTATTATAGACTCTTTCCTTGTTGTCTTTGGACTTTTCCTGTGTGTTGCTAGATTATCTCAAATTTTGTCCTATGTCAGTAATTCCATTAACACTGAGCCCACCCTGTACTACATCACCTCTCATTCGTTTATGGGTTCTGATTGTTTACTGTTGACTGCTCCTCAATGTATATCCTCAGCTCTGCTTTCTCCTTCCAGTCTCTGCAGTTGTTTCATCATTTGGTCATTAAGCTCTTAGTTGTTTCTCTTTTAGTTATCACTGAATACATCTTTTAATAAGGTCTCCTATCAATCAAAAGACCTCTGGGGAATGTTTCTGGTCCACTGGGTTGATGAAGTTGCAGACTGTGTTCTTCAACCACCTTTACCCATGTTGCCCCCTAGGTGTGCCATTTCCCAAGTCTTTCCTATTTGGGGTGAACTCTCCTTGAATCACCTTCTACTTCATGGGAAATAGTTTCTTTGCCTTCCAATTTCCATCCACAGCCGAGGTTACTAGGGGAGCTGAGGCTGAGCTGCCTTTTGGGGAAGAGCTGGGTTTGTGGATTTTCTCTGCAGTTAGTTCATAGTTACCTGTGGTGTTGTGACAGCTTTGGGCACAGCCCCCAATCCTAGGGGGGCAGCCCCAATCCTGAGGATGTGTTCTCAGGTTTTGGGTCCCTCGGCAAGTCAATGAGGGGTCTGCGTCATCAGAGAACATGAGCCCCAGATGCTCCCCAGCAGCCATTTTCATATCTCTAACATTCCCTCACCTCACCACCATCACTTTATTAAGAAAATATTAAATTTAAAAGTTACCTTGACAATTACTTTTATCAAATAATGTTTCCCCATCATTGTATACAATATAGAATTCACTTCCAACCTCATCTCTCTGACTTCCTCACGACACTGACTTTTCCTCATAGATTTTCTCACCACCTGACATACTAAGATGCGCCTCCCTGTCAGGATGTAAACTCAAGGCAAGCAAGAATTTTTTCTTTGTCATCTGCTCTGCCCCACTGCCTAGAGGAGGACCCAACAGAGCGGGCACCTGGCAAATACAGAACAATTCATCTTCTCTCCAGTGCTGCTCTCAGGGGCTAAGCAGAGTTAGGAGCACTTTGAAGTTGCACTAGAGTCTTCTGTGCCTTTTTCTGCCCTCTGCCTTCTACTGGCAAGATCTTTGCTTGCTGCTCTTATTTCCCACTCCTTTTGTTAGGACAGTCTACAATCAGCTTCACTGGCCATACACCCTGGGAAACCTAGCCTACGGGTTGCAGTTGAGGAGAATAAGATGTTGTAGATGATGGCCACAGGGTGGGAAATGGAAGCAGCAACCAGAGGTCAGGAGATGAGAACTGGAGCTGTGAGTTTGTTCCTGGCTGCCAAGGAGGCTACTGTTCTTCCTAAGGCCTCAGTGTCTACTTGTGCAGTATAGGGCTTTAGATGTCTCCAAGGGTCCTTCCAACTCAGATGAAAACCACCCATTCTTCTTTGTCATCTGTGGGTGCTCCTCAGCCTTAGTCAACTTGAGAGTCCCTGGTAAAGGGCTGTGGGTCCTGCAACTGACATGGCTATCCTGCCCTGTTCCCATTTGCTTGTCCCTTTCCCTGGATTTAAGGGAAGTGGTGGCATCTGGATCTTTGCTGGGTCAGTGTAGTTCTCGGGTGCCCAGGAGGGAGGGCCAGGCATGGAGTTGGGCACAGGGCCATGCAGCCTGGGGTGCATGGAAAATGGCCAGACTGAAAAGACCAGAGAAGAGGCTGAGCAATTTCTTCACCTGCAGACCCATAAATTCATTCCGGATGGATGCACCTTCCCCTCTGCACTCCACAGTAAGGTAGGTGAAACCAGGTTAAAGGAAATGCCACCATTAGCCTGAGCCTGGGAAAGAAGAGGGGAGTGGGTAGTCCCAAGTGAATCTGAGCATATAGGACCCTTCAGCCTGTTCTGTTCAGAAGACCTTGGGCCATCCTGTGAAAATGTTCTTACCCCTCTGCCTGCCCACCCCAGATGTCCTAACCACAAGATTCATTCCCGGAAATCCCTGGGGCCCTGCACCAGGTAAGAGGGCCTGGGACTCTCTCCAGAGATTCTGCCCCACCTTCTCTGATACCCATCCCCCAAGGATGAAACTGTCCTCAAATCCACCTTCTGCAGGAGATTGTGACTCCCAGAGAGGGCACTGCTTCTTCCAGATGTTTATTCTGCAGAGGTCCCCACTCTCTTCCCAGGAAGCTCACATCCTCTACTGGACTGTGATTCTTCCTGATATTTCCTGTACATCCTGGATCTACCTTCATCCCCAAAACCCCTGTGGCTGAAGTGAGGCTCTCAAATCATGTCTGATCCCCGCTGCTCACACCCTTCCTGCCATCTCCATCACCTGAGGAATAAGGTCCCAGCTCTGGTGCCTCATGTGTGCAGGACCATCCATGTCGGCTCCCTTTCCTGCCCCAGTTCCTGACACTCCACGCCCCACACATCCCACTTTCAGACACATAGAGCACACCTGGAGGCCATGACCATGTAGGGGTGCCCACTTAGGACAGTTGGCCCTCAAGAAAGGAGATGTGGACACAGATTTCAGGGTGCAAGGGACTTCCTGGGGGGAAAAGCCAATGCCACATGAGGGGGCAGGAAATGGAATAAAGTCAGCAAAGATTCTGAGCCATAATGCATATCTGTCAAGGTCTTGGCCTACCCACCTGGTATTCCAGAGCAAAGAATGCTGCCTTGGAAGAATCCAGCACTGAGCAGAAACTGCCAGGCACTGAGCACTGGCTGGACATTGGCTGCTTGTAGCTTCAGCTCAAAGACAGATATGATGATGCTGCAATTGGGCAAGTTGTCAGTTGACCACACCCCTTTGACAGCCGCACCATGGCATAAACCTTTCCTGCCTGCTGAGAACTCCTGTCCAGGACCAACACCTCTGAGAACTCCTGTCTAGGACCAACACCTCTGTGAATGGAATTGCTGTAAGGAACAGTCACACCCCCCATCCCAAGTCAGCTTAGAAGCAGCAACTGAGGTTGCACCTGGGACTATGAGTGTTTCAGCTGACCCAGAAACTAGGCCCTGGAAATTGGTGAGCACTGAGAAGTGAGCACAGGCAGAAACCCCAAGTCCAGTTCCTAGTGACCCTCAGGGGTCTGGCACCCTGATGTCTGAATGGCCTCAGCGCGCTGCCTGAGCAGGCATGTATGTCCTCATTCACCACTGTCCCCACTGTCGCCCTCACTAATTTAGGGAGCCCCTGAGGAATCTGAAAGCATTACAATTTACTGTCTGGGGTTGAATCATTTAACCAGCCATTTAGAGCTTAAGCCTCCACATCTGATGTTTGGGGGAAACTTTCTAGGCCATAAAGCAATTTATCTCACTGGCTTAGAGTCTTGCGATGACTCACAACCTCATCCACACCAGTGTGCACTAGCAGCAGCCTGTGCTTACCATGTCACCCTCAGTGCCCTTTCTCCAGTATCTTGGCCAGAGAAAAGTTGCCTTCCCAGAGGAAGTCAGGAGCTGCCTGGAGGTGAGGACGAATCTGCTCTCTCTTCTCCCCCAGCCACCCAGATGAGGTTTTGTTTTAGATAAGACAGTGTAATAAACTGATTTCTTTATCATTCCCGAGGCAGCTAATAAATTCTGCAGAAGGAGCAAAAATCTTAAAATTGGAGAGAAGCAGAGAGGGGCAGAGAGAAGGTGTTAAACATGAAGGAGATTCCTATGGGGTATAGAGCCATGGCCATAAGCAATCCAGCACCTCCAGATTTAAATAAAATATTTGCATATCGTGCCAAGATCCCAGGAGCTCAGCTATGGGCAAGGAGAAGTCTATACCGGCAGGCAGCGACCCTTCACCTGAACATGCCGCACCCCATGTCTCCCATCACCCTCGCCAGCACCTCCCTGCCAACACCCAGGAGGACCTCCACAACTGACTGAGCTCTGGTGCTCAGGACAGGCCAGGGACTGGGGAATCAAATCAAGCTCATGAATGTATTTCCTAAAGCTTCCCCTCCTCCTCTGGTCTCTTACTGGCCCCTGGCCACTGAGCGGCAGTTCTGGAGAAGCCACAGGTGAATTGAATGAATGATCTGGCTCTTGGGAGAGAATCCTTCCCTCCCCAGGGTGTGTGGAACCCCGTGCAGTCAGACTTCACCCAAAGCCTGTCCCCAGCTCAGCTCAGCTCAGCAATCTTTTCTCCCAGGTGTCTTCACACATTCTTGCAGGACCTGCTGCCTGTGGAGGCTGAAAAAGGAACCCCCAGCTCTTCAAGCAGCATCTTCAGTGGGTGCCCCTAGCTACTTCCCCGACCAGGCAGGGGTCCTGGCAGTCAGGTGGATGGTGGGAAGGACTGGGATTATATATGCCATGTACTAAAGCACTGCAGATGCTTTGACTGGTGTCTTCCTTTGGGAAGTGGGCTCAGGAAAGGATGTGTTTAGACTGTGTCTGCTTCCCCCAACAGCATCCCATGACCTGAACAACTATCCAGAAAATAAAAATAAGTTGTAAAAAGGATGTGCAAACAGACAGGAGGGGCTCTGTGCTGGAAGCAGCTCAGAGTGTGGACACCGAAGGCTTTCCTCTGACCAGGTTCAAAAAGGCTCCAAGCAATCGTGAGGTGGGGTGGGGGATGTAATGGAGAAGGATTCAGAGACCCCCTACCATGTCCTCCTCTCCTCACATGCACCCCAGCCCAGGCCCCACCCAATTCTGTTTGTAAAATTTCCACCATTCCAGGTGTCCTCTGAAGCAGTTATCCCCAGGTTTGCTGTGTGCACCAAAGGGCAACCCTCAGAAACCACCTCTAGAAGAGCTGGGTTCAAGTTCTGACTCTGCCACATGGTATTTGTGAAACCTTGAGTGGGTTACTGGCCCTTCCTGGGACTTGAGTTCCTACTCTCTGGAATGAGGAGATAATCCTGAGATTCCTCCCAGACTCATGAAATGTGAGTCTTGTGATCCTCCAGGAGCCCTGTCCCGCCTGCCCGTACCTTGAGTTGTGGGTTCTTCTACATGTTCCTGATCTCTTAGCATTCTTCAAGTTTCTGAGCATCTACACAGGAGGTTCAGAATATTTTTAATGAGATAATTAGACAAACATGAAGCAAGAGGAGTGTAGCTTTTGGTAAGAAGAGGTCCTCTCTAAGTGAGTATAAGTGGAGCACCCCCACTTTCTTGGAGGGCACATGGGACTAGGGAAGGATCCCTAAATGATGATGCAGGTAACAGGGCACCTGGGCCTGGTGAGTGAGAGATCAGCAGCAGCTTGATTCCAGCAAGCTACCCGGCTGCCCTCGTGCTGAGACCCTCTACCATATCAGACTGGGAACAGCCACAATCCACAGCACGCTGCCTGGTAATAGCCCATGAATCAAACTAAGCAACTCAATGTGAAGCTAATGACAAAATCTGGAGGAAAACCCACCTTCCTGGTACCCATCTAAGTGGATGCTATGGTTGGGAGCAGATGGAAGAATGAAATATTTGTGGATTCCAACCACCATCTGGTCACAATTGATGGCCCATCTGACAGCAGGTTATTATTGTTTTTCTAGCATCATTAAAGATGTGTTATTTATCTCTGTGCACCATTTCTGGGTTTGATGTGGGGACCTTCAGAGATTCCAATATCTTTTCTCCAGTGACCTATAACTCATAGCATCCTTTGTCCTCTTCTAACGTGTCCATGAGGTCTCTCTAGCCAGCAGGGCTCTCAGTCTGGCTGATTGATTAATTAAACTCCACCTTCCTCTCTCCAGCTCTGAGGTCTTGGGTTATGCATCCAGAGTGATCATTCACCATTGGCTCTCGTTGGTCACGTTTAACTCTGCAAACTTCCAAAAGACTCCAATTTTCATGCTACCCTTGATGGTGTTTCTGCCAAATTAATCCCTGTCTTTTTTACTTCAAATTTTATTGGATGAAAAAGGACAAATTTCACCTAGTTTACAGATATCTGGCTCTTTGGCTTGGACTGTGGTTGGGCCGATGACACGGATTCTGTTCTGGTTTTAGCCAACCGTGATCATGAGCAGGATGGGCATGGGGGGCTTCCAAAAAAGGAAGAGTATGTGTCAAAAAAGGGGAGAAGGAAATAATCCAAACCATCTGTTAAAAGGCATAAACATTGAGCTCACATGAGAAAGGAAAGGGAACGTGTTATTTTTAAGGAAACTATTTAAATGTAAAAAAAAAATACATTTTTTCCCTAATTACAAATGAAAACAATTTTATAGAGGGGGGATTACGCATCTAAAATACCTCTCTCTGTTGCATAATTTTAGTAATAGATGTAGTGTTTCGATGTGTTATTGGATGACTTTTTTATAATGCACTAGGAGTTCCAGGTCTGAGCAATATACAGGAATTGAACAGAATAGAATGGCTTATCTTCAAGGATGGCCCCAGATCAAATCTAGCTTTGCTGAATGAAGTGACCCAAGAAGTCACCAAGTCAACCCTGGCTGAGTTCAGGGCTCGGGCATCCAGGGGGTACATTTTGGTGTTATTGTTTTAATTGTCGTTAAATATACATACTACATAATTTACCATTTTAACCATTATTTTCCAGTGTTTAAATAAGTGGCATTAAGTATATTCACATGGTTGTGCAACCATCACCACCATTAGTCTCTAGCATTTTTACCTCTTTTGAAAACCATAAACATAAGCCATTAAACAACACCTCCCCCCAGTTCCCCCCTTCCCCAGGCCCTGGTAACCATCATTCTGCTTTCAATCTTTATGAGTTTGACTGTTCTAGGAACCTCATATAAGGAGACTGATACAGTACTTGTCCTTTTTTGACTGGCTTACCTTACTCAGCATAATGTCATCAGGGTTTATCCATGTTATAGCAGGTGTCAGTATTTCCTTTCTTTTTAAAGACGAATATATTTCATCACATTTTGTTTATCTGCTCATCCATTGATAGACACTTGGGTTGCTTTCACCTTTTTGGCCGCTGTGAATAATTCTGCTATGAACATGGGTATACACATATCTCGAGTTTCTGTTTTCAATTCTTTTGATTATATACCCAGAAGTGGAATTGCTGGTTCATGTGGCAGCTGTACCATTTTGCATTCCCTTCAGCAATGAACAAAGGTTTCAGTTTCTCTAGGGTGCAATCTTTTACGACTCAGTTGAGCAAAGCAGAACCCAATACAGACACACCAGGAGATACTGTGCCAGAGGCTGCAATGCCAAGCCACTTAGAGCACTGAATAACTGGGTGGGTGGGAAGAAAGCTGAGCTCTGGCCACCAAGTCAGTCAGGGCATGTGGGCTGTAGAAATAGCCCTGGACGTCAGAGTTGAGCACTGTTCTTCACAAATCCGCCCACACTCTGCAAAACAGAATAACCCTGCCCTGCTCACCCACTCACTGCACTGACCATCTGGAGTCGCTTGCTCCTATCCTCCCTCCTTGGAGAGCACCTTGTCCATCCTAATGCCAATCCTCTTTTCCCCTTTGTCTGGGTCTACTCCCTGCCCCAGGGCACTTACAGAAAAAGGATCTGTGTAGGCAGCCCCACCCCCTTCCCCTTGCACATGCACAGGGACCCTGGTATGTGTGCGCCCACTGGTCACCTTGACTCAGCTAAGCAAAGTGGACACACCAATTGCAAACCCCACCCAGCTGCCTGGCTGCTCCACATGGGAAGCACATGAATGTGTCTCCAAATGGTCTGTTGACTTGGAGCCAGGCATGATGCCCACCAGGCTGACTGGGATTCATTCCCTTTTCCGGTACATCCATCCCCTCTGCCCAAGGCTGGAGGCGGCCAGCATTTCGTAGGTCGTAGCTCATTGACTAATTGGCAGGAGCAGACGGGGCCTGGGTAATGGGGCCTCTGGAAGTGAGAGTCAGTCCAGCTTCGATTAATGCCACCTTCTGCTCACTTCACCAAGCCCTGCAGAGCGCGTTCTTCCAGCAGATTCCATATTGTCTGTGTTCATGGTCCACATGGCAGAGCAGAGAGCTTCTTCTTCTGCACAGTTTGAAACAAGGAGTAGACACATGCCCCTCTTGGACGACAAAGCAGAGCAGGTGGCCCGGGCATGAGGGTGTGGGCTGCTCAGGGTACCTGGGAGGTGATCCTGGGGTCTGGGCAGACCCATGCCACTCCTCCACCATGGCATCAGAGAGGCTGGCATCAGGCCTGTCAGTGGTGACCTGGGCAGATGACGTGCTGAACCCATGTCCAGGAAGGGCAGGGCCCAAGACTTCAGGCTAGGTCTTCTGTCTCCTAAAGCCTGGATACAACTTTAATCAGAGGGTATTGATGATCCAAGGTGGGTTTCTACCAACATCGATCATGCAAGACAAGGAGGATTTGTGCCCAGCCTGGCTGCAAGGACTGGCTGCAGCGAGGAAAGAGAGCTCTTCAGCTGCTGGGCACCAGCTCTGCAGTCCATGTACCTAACAGGTGCCCTAGAAGGTTAAGCTGCCACCCTTGCTGTGGTCTTGCTGTGCTGCAGCTGCAAGAGTGACTCAGTGACCCTGGTTTAAGGCCACTCAGACTAACCTATGAAAAGTGCCATGGACCTGCTCCACATCAGGTCCTAGGGGTATTCTTGAAGAGTGCTCCCAGGAAGAACTGGAACAGAGACCATGGTGTGGAAAGGAGGTGGTTAACTGCTGAGGAAGGGGTGAGGGGTAGTGGTGCAGGCAACTGTGTTCGGTGCAGGGACCAGGTAGGAAAAGGGACTCAACATTGGGACATGGGTTAAAACACAGGCTGTCCCTGGGGTGGAGAGGTGGCACAGCATGCAGCAATATCTATCTGGTCCATGGAGGGCACATGCATGAGTCCCCATCCTCCTGTGGATGCCCATAGCCCTCCATCCTGAAGAACCTAGTCTCAGCTCCAGGATCCCCGTACACTTAACACAGGTAGCTGGCACAAGTCAATCAGAGTAGACTGAAGTAGTAACAGTGCTGGCTTTGGGGAAGGACAGAACTGAAGTCCCTGGGAGAGAGGGTGGCATGGCTCAGTTAGTGGGCAAGTATCCCACCAGGTCCACTGAGGCTTCCTACCTGGAGCTGAACATCAGAGAAAACCCACAGTTAGAATACCGAGGCTGGAGTTCCCTGGAATACTGGTGCAGGACTGAGCAGGCCCTGCCCACCCACAGTACAGGAAACAAAGCGGGGCAGGAGGCTGACCTGGCTTTTAGGGTCTGTGGGGGAGGATACCGGGTGGGGACTCCAGACGTCTTTGCACCAAGCCAGCTTGAGCTCTGCACCCTTCTCTTGCGAGGCACTCTTCACCACGAAAAAGCTGCTTGACCGCTTGGTGTTTTCATTTCTTCTTCCACCAAGTGAGGATACTCTTCAGCAAGATTGTCCTGAGGCTTAAAAGAGATAACATAAAAGTGCTTAGAAAATTGTGAGCTGCCCTCTCTGAATGTCAGACAATATTATTTTTGAATCAGCTTCAAGAGATCACTTGAAGGGAAAGTATTGGAAAATTGATTTTTTTTCTCTCCCATTGGTTTACCCAAATGGCTCCTCCTGCCTTGATCTCACTGTGCTGTTGTCAGTTGTTTGCTTCCAGGGCTGCCTCCTCTTGGGACTAGGGGGTTTGTGTCTGGAGCCCCTACCTGGTCCCAGCACAGCAGATTTTGTGGATGAATGGTGGGTGAGTGACTATGAGTGGGTGGAGGAAGAAAGTCCAGGGAGCAGAGGGTGGCAGGCACAGGAACATAATGGAAGCCTGTGCCCCTCTGTATCCATTCCCTCCAAGCCCTTCCCATGTGCCCCATCAGGCCCACCACTTACTGATCTGATTCCCCAAACTCCTCTGCTGGAGCTATCTGCCCAGGGTTCCACTGGCTTCTCCAAGAGATGAAGGAGTTCTTTGATGTCATAGAACAAACCAGGACTATATGATACCTGAAGATCACCTAAACCAAACCCCTAACAAGGATCCCCTCTTGGAGAACCCTGGCTTGTGCTTGTACCCCACGGCCCAGGGTCTCCAAATCTCTCTAGTACTTCGCACAGCTAGACAGTACCAGGGTTTGGAAACTCCTATACCTTGGTCCTTGTCCATGTTCCAGCCTCTCACAAGGCACATGTACACTCCAGTAAAATGACAACAGTTTTCAGGGTCTCTTAAAGGTTTGATTTGCCTGTTTTCAATTATTCATTCATTTTAAACTAAACAGACCCAGTTCCTTTGGCCTTTTCTCTCAGGATGTGGTTTAGGTCACTTCAGTCTTTTCTTTTTTTAAATTGTGGTAAAACACACATAACATGAAATTTACCATCTTAACCATTTTAAAGTGTACAGTTCAGTGGCATTAAGTATGTCACTTTGTATAACCATCACTACCTTCCATCTCCACAATTTTCATTTCTCCAAACTGAAACTCTGTGTCTATTAAACACTAACTTTCCAATCTTCCTCCTCTAACCCCTGGCATCCAACATTCCACTTTCTGTCTTCTATGAACTTGACTACTCTAAGGACCTCGAATAAGTAAAACCTCACAGTATCTGTCCTTCTGTGACTGGCTCATTTGACTGAGCATAAAGTCCCCAAGGTTCATCAGTGTTGTAACATGTGTCAAAACTTCCTTCTTTTTAAGGCTGGATAATATTCCATTGTATGGATAGACCACACTGTGTTTATCCATCCATCTGTTGATGGATCCGTGGGTTGCCTCCACCTACATTTTGGCTGTTGTAACTAATGCTGCTGTGAACATGGGTGTACAAATACCTCTTCAAATCCCTGTTTTTGATTCTTTGGACATAGACCCAGAAGAAGGGTTTCTGGGTCATATGGGCCCTTGGCTCCATCTTTCATCCCAGGTACCCCCAGCCCCAGGAAGACCTCTCTGGAACCAGGTCGCCCTGGACTCCTTCCCTGAGAGTGCCTTTCCCATACTCCTCTCTATTCTCACTCCTTCCCCTGTACCGGGAGCTGCTTCCACTCGGTCTGAGCCCCAGGAACCAGCTCATCCTCTTGGTGCTCTGCTCCAAACAAGCACACACTGTGTGGTCAACAGTTGTCTATTGAAAGAAGAAGAGGTGAGCCACATGCCCCCAACTGTCTGAGTCCTCCTCTCCTCTGCACAAGCACAATGTCCCTCTGTAGTTCAAGCTCAGCCCTTCTGCAAGGTCCTGCACTGCCTGGGCAGGCCCGTCCTATAGTAACCCCTGCCCATCTCCACCCTCCACAGCCATTCAGTGTTTGGTTGACCTGTGGATATACTTACAAAGATTCGAGGCAGCCCAATCAGAGGCATGTGTCCTGGAGGCCCATGTCCAGGCTCTGAGCCAAACAGACCTGGGTTCAATCCTGAGTCTTCTACATGTATCTGTCCAGCCCAACCTTGCAGCGACGATTTGGGAGGCCTGGGCATCCTGTCACTTTGCCTCCCTTTACCAGATGGGCCCTGGTAGCAGAGCCCTCTTCCCAGCAGCTGGACAATTGGGCCTGTGTCTATTTCTGGTCCTCTCCCTTGGGCCTCCCCTGGTTCTGCCCACTCCCTTCATCTGGGGGAAAGCTGCAGTGGTCAGGTTAGGGTTTCCCAGCAAGGGAAGCTATGGAGATAGCAATGGCCTCGGGCCATACTGTTACTGTGTTTATTGGATACTTGAAGCCCCACGATGGGCTTAACTGCTGTGCAAGCTCAAGCATCTCCCAGTGACAAGGCTGGTATCAATTTGTTTTTCATGTGCTTGTAATGGGGCTTGAAATGAACACAGGGTGGTTATTTATTTTTCCTCTTTGGTTCCTGGGCACCATCCATAGTACTGGCCATCCAGGGATAAGTAAGTGAGATGTATTCAAGGCCAGATTCCCCCGGTCTTCCACCTGATCACTCACCCCTGTCATCTTTTCTCTCACCTGAGAGAAAAGGCAACATGCAAGACTCCAGCCCAGGGTACACAGTCCAGGGACACTCCCCCACTTAAACTCTACCATTGGGAGAGATGAGATGGGGAGTTAGAGTTTTATGGGGACAGGGTGTCAGTTTGGAAGATGAACAAGCTCTGGAGATGGATAGTGGTGATGGTCATCCAATGATGTAAAAGTGCTTAATTCCACTGAACTGCGCATGTAATGGTTAAAATGGCAAATTTTATGGTATGTATATTTTATCACAATAAAAAACAAAAATGTAAAGCCCACTGTTGACTTCTTGGTGCCACCCTCAGCCCCTGAGCAACTCCAAGCCTTGGTGCTCTCCCTTTCAACTGTCAAAAATGCTCTCCTCTTCCTCTTCTTTACTGGGGAGATTCTACCTGTCCTTCTAAGCTCAGCCCTAATGCCATCTTCTTAGGACTCCCAGACAGGACTAGGCAGACAATCTAGACCACACAAGGTCATGAAGAGAGGCCTAAAAGGCTGGCTTACAGCTTGCCCCAACTGCACTCATATCTGGTCCCTATGTGAGTGTAACAGTCCCCAGAGACCATATCTGTCCTTCAGAATACAGTGTTCCTGCTCCCCAAACCCAGACTCAGAGGCAGATTTGGTCTGGGGGTTACTGCATGGGGTGGCGGCTACCAGTATCACCAGGAGAGGCTGCAGACCAGTCAAGGGTGGTGGGACCCCAGAGGGTGATGCAGACTGTCAAGAATTGCAAAACCGCCACAGTTTCCCACTGCTTCTAGAAGTCTGGAGCCTGGCGTGGGGCTCTGCAAATGTGTTCTCACACAGAGCGAGTTTTAAAGACCCGAGACTGAAGTCATTGGGCTTTCTTCCCTCTCTCCTCCTCCCCAGGGGTTCAGCCCGCAGACAATTTGATGCCAGCACATTCTATATTAAACAAACATTATTCCTCACAATGGCTTCTCACAGCTGGGCCACTTCAGGCCACGCAGGGTAAGAACTCAGCCTGCAAGTCCTGGAAAGAATGCAAAACAGTGATTTGTTTCTTTTCTGGACCCCACACAACAAGCTATACATAAATGCAGAAAGTGATGTTCATAAATTCTTTATGCTATTTACTTAGAGCCTGTGTTTATTAAACTGGTTGGCTTCCAAAAACTCCTTGTAGATTTCGCTCTCAAAAAAGTAAGTTTTATTTCTCCAACCCACTATGAATTAAAAATGGGTCTTTGATAAACTCAGCAGATTTTACCCCATTCGTTAGGCTTATGTAAGGAGTAGAAATAGCTAATATTCAACAGCAGGACACACACACACACAATTTTTCCAATTGTATAAGCTGAACAAATTCTTAGATGTCTTTCTTCATGCTCTTTTTTGTTGTTGTTGTTTCTTTGATATTTTAGACTCTGTTTGGGATTCTTGCACACTGGAGTATGAAGGCCAAGAGAGAATCCCTCTTTTATGAAAATGGCTTTCAAATTCTCCACACCCACTCATACCTGAACTCACACTGGATCTCAACATGCCTTGGAGGATACGCTGAGCATGGATGGAAATACCCACATTACTGGGTGGGAAATAGACGCAGATGAACCTGTGGCTTGCCTACGTCACAGAGCCAAGGTAAGCTGAAACAGCTCAGAGCCAGCTCCCCTGACCCCAAGTTTCTGCACTGAGGTTACAGGTTCTGGCTCCAATGTATGAAACATGCTGGAGAAGGGGGCAATGGAGACTCAGGTGGGTGAGTCTCAGGGCCCAGGTGCCTGTGAGTCCCATGGCCCAGTTGCCCAGGTACTTGTGCTCAGAAGCAAAGTACTCAGAACATGGGGCATGATTCTACTGTATTTCTGCTTTTATTTTATTTTTTTTCATTTGCTTGTCTATTTTTATTCTGTGCTTCCAGAAATCTTATCTCTAGGGTAATCTTATAATCAAGATTAGCTACATAACTTTCCAGGCAAGTAAAAAATGCAAATACGATGCCCTTTGTTTAAAAAGCAGGAAAAAAAGTACTAATAAAGATTCCAAAATATAAAGCTTTTTCCTTTTAAAATACTTTGCTACTTCTCAAAATGTAATGGGGATAATAGTGACATATGAGTGGCAACAGACACTTATAAATTGTAAAATAATTTTAAGTGTTACTTTTATGCAAGATAATAATGATACTTTACTAATATGATGTTTTGATTGATCATACATTTTTCTTGCAACAAATTTGTTTATTAGGTCATCAAAATCTTTATTTTTCAGAAAATTAATTTTTCACCAATATAATTAAAAACAATCTCAATAACTCTTGGCAAATGCAAAACTGCAAATAATTTTTGAATACTTTGTACTTTTGAGAAACATTTTCTGCTGATATAACAGTTTCTGAATTTGTTTAAATTATTTGTTGACCATGACAACCTAAGGATACAGTTTTGATAAGTTATTTTGAAATATAAATCTTAGTATATTTACAACTGATGATCCTTGTAGAACGATTTTTCCAAAAAGATTCAACTCTTCATACAAATCAGTTTTGTGTAATTCTAAAATTAATTTCAAGAGTAAACTTACACAGTAGCAATTCAGTGTTTCTTCCTGTAAGTTGTGGAGTTACACAAGAAATCAAAAGTGGTTTCCTGTTCTGTTTATAATTCAAATGTCTGTTTCTGAATTATAATTCTATATCTCCAGCAATGAGAAAAAATTAATTATAAAAATGTTTTCCTCATTAATAATTGGATCATTTAAAGCTTTCTACCAAAATAGTATTCTTTTCCATCATACCCAAAAAATGGTTTTTAAACATAATTTCTATTTCCAAGTCTGTATTTGCTTTGCAATGCTGCAACCGTTTTCGGAACTGACGATTCTAAAGTCTTCGACAAATCTCAAACCCTCTGATATACTTTGTTGCAATGTACATGTACATATTTTTAAAAATAATTGACTGACAATGTTGATTCCTGTGTGCTTCTCATTTCCATTCTGTGCTCACACAGGAGAGTTACTTAATTTGTGAAAACAGAATCTAAGAATGGGCAGGTACATACACCTCCTTTGCAAGTCTCCACGCCGCTCCGATGAAGACCCCTTTGTCTCTTTCACAGCTGTGGCCACTGCTACCACTTCTGCAGCTGCTGCCATCATGCCAGCCAACCTGGTCTGAGCCTGGCTGCATCGGGGACCACAGCATCCTGGCTATCCAGAGACATTCACAAGCTTAGCACCCACCTTGCTGTCTGCAGTGCCCACAGGCCTCAGCCCACACATGTGCTTGCTAATACTCTGCATATCTCCACTGCTTCTGCTCTACTCCATTGGACTTCACTTGAAAAATGTCAAGTTCAAATATGACATTATTAAGCATCTTCCTGTTTGCCAGGCTGGGGGCTAGGAATACCACATGGTCACATGGTCCCTGCCCCCTTAGGCACATGGGTTAGCAGGAGAGTCCCCAGGAATGTGGGCATTGAGGCTGTGGCTGCACAGCAGAGCACCCAATCACCCCACCAAAGTGTCAGGGAGGAGACTGGCAAACTCCTGAAACCTGGAAAAGCAATTGCTGTTTTTCATCTACAGGGTATCTTCTCTTTGCATAAAAAAATGATAGACACCCCTGGAGGGGGTATCAGAAGAACCAGTTACTATTTGTTCTAAGTGGCAAGCAAATTATCATTTTTCTCTTCCTTGAAAATTGTTTGTATTTTCTAAAGTATTCAAATCTTACTCCATGAATAAACTACACTTTTAGCTTACTCTACATCTTTGTTCATTTTATTGCCTTCTCGGGGAAGGCTCAAGGGAAATAGTGGACTCTGGGTCATTGAGATCAATATCTGGGAAATAAAATTTAAATGTAAGAGTCAGATTCCAGGGACTAAATTGAGATGGTGATCCCCGCCTATTTCTTATCAAGTATTTGGCCTTGAGTAAGTGACCTCACACTTATGAACCTACGTTTTCTCATCTAGGAAACAGCTATAAATGAGATGTAGCTAGATGAAAAAATTAAGTCCAATCTTGTTCTGGAAATATCCATAACAGTAGTTACCAGTTGCTGAGTTCTTTCCAGATGTCAGGCATTAATGAAAATTTCATGTTGACTTTGTAATAAGGCTCTAGGGTGGGTACTAGTGTCTCCTTCATACAGATGAGACCACTGACACTTGAATCAATTAAGCAACTTTCCCAAAATTAAGTGGCAGATTTGGGACCCAGCCACACCCAATTCTACCTGAACTCATAGTCTGGGCTTCCTCCCAACACATTACATTTTAATGAAAGTTATCTGAAACCACCCCCACCTACCACCACCACCAAAAAAAAAACACAAAAGTCTAGGTCACAGTATGTGTTTGCTGGGACTGCTATTTAAAAATACTACAGACTAGATGACAAACAAAGACTTTATTGTCTCACTGTTTGGGAGACTGGAAGTCCAAGATCAAGGTGCCAGCAAGGTTGGCATCCTGAGGCCTTTGCTATGGCTTATAGATGACTGCCTTCTCATTGTGCCTTCATATGGCATTTCTCTGTGTACATGCACACCCTTGTTGTCTCTCCCTCTTTTTATAAGGACACCAGTCATATTGCATTAAAGTTCCACCTTTATGGCCTCATTTTAAGTTAGTTATTTCTTTAAAGATCTTCTTTCTAAATATAGTCACATTCTGAGGTAATGAGGGTTGGAATTTTAACATATGAATTTCTGGGAAACACAGTTCAGTCCATGATAGTCACCATCTGTAGAGGGCTGAAAGTGACCTTCAAAAATACATATCCATAAAATAATCTCTGTAAACTGTGTATGTGATCTTATTTGGAAAAGGGGCTTTTGAAGATGTAATTGGGTTAAGGATCTCAAGATGAGATCATTCTGGTTTTTTCAGGTGTACCCTAAATGCAATGACAAGTGTACTTATGAGACACACAGAGGGGGGAAATAGACAGAAGAGGAGAAGATACAGAGAGGAAATGGCTATGTGGCGATGGAGGCAAAGATTGGGGTGATGCAACCATAAGCCAAGGAATGCCAGAAACTACAAGAATATGGAAGAGAAAAGGAATGACCCCCCCCCACCGCCCGGAACCGCCGAAAGGAACAAAATCTTGCCAACACCATGAATTCACATTTCAGGCCTCCAGAGCTGTAAAAGAACAAATGTCTGCTGTTTTAAGCACCCTCTACTTCATGTCTGTGGCTATTTTTTAATAGCAGTCACAGAACATGACTATAGTATACCCTTCACTAACTCACAAATGTCACATTCTGCAAGGAAACAAAGACTTGGAGTGGGAGGGGCAGTACATGTTCAAGAAAGCTAATGTTGAAAAGCATGCCCATTTGAAGGAAGGCACAGGCCCTTCCACGGATTTGATGCTATCTTGAGTATGGCTCTCCTTTTAAACAAACCCAGCCCTGGCCTTGGCCTTCACCTGCCCTGAAAACCAAGACAGACTCTGGCCAGATGCTTCCCTGAGAGTCAATTCTCATCTCCTCATCCACAAGCATAGCTGAGTTCTCAGCTCCCTTGCAGGTGACTCGTCTATTCCTTTCTTGATAGGGCTCATCTCTTTTCTTTCTACAGATAAAATAGCTTGGGTTTCCTCCTCAGGACTTAGCTATTATGTAATTTTACAGAAACTTTTTGTCATGCTCCCGTGGGATGACCAATGTTGGATTTAAAACAATGGAACACTGTCTTTGAGCGGAGAGATTAGATTTGGCACTATAACCACACCTGCCAGAGATTTTTGAAAACAGATTTCTCCTTGGGTAGAAGTCCAAGTGGATAGAGGATCATAAGAATTAGTCAGAAATGAGTGACCAGTCCCAGGTAGAGCTCTTTGAAGGGGAATTGGCTCTGGCTCATCCAAGGTCAAAGACACTTAGCTGGTAGTACCCAAGAACAGGGCTGCCCGTGGTGCTAACAGAGCTTGTGCATTTAAATTTCTGTAAACTAAAGCTGGGTAAATGCTGCAGAAACAACCTCTATTTTAGAAACCTTAACTATAAATCTTTTTGTAAAGCAGATAATGGCCTCTCTAATGCAGTAATATCCACTTATCTCCAGGGATACATTCCAAGATCATCAATGGATGTCTGAGACTGCAGAAGTAACAAATCCTACATGTACTATGTTTTGTCCTATACATACACACTTATGATAAAGTTTAATTTATTTTATGGTGCTGTACTCATCTATTTTGGGGCTACTGCTGACCATGGGTAACTAAAACCCCAGAAAGCGAAACCATGGATGAGAGGGGACCACTGTACCCCTACTTGCGAAGCCAGGTTTTAGTATTTAGGCTGTGATTTAAATGAGAAAGACAACCCTGAATAAAGTATGCAAGGAAAGTAGAGCATGCTAAGAATCTGCAGTACTCCACTGTACCACTCATTTATGCTCACAGTAGCACTGCTAGGGACTCTCTTGAGTCAAAATCAGAAATTTTCTTTCTCCTGTCATTGTTAAATTAGAGAAAATCTCTGTTTTGCTTCTTTCAAGCCAGTCAAGGCTGAACACCTACTTGGGCTGAGAATTCGCCTTGGAAATAGTCATCTGAAGAGATGCTCAGGGTCTCCTGGGCCTGCCCTCTCTTCTTTCCAGTAAATCCTCTCACCCTCGGAGACGGCCTCCTTCCCACACCAACTGTCACCCTCATTTCAGCAGATTCAGACCCTATGGGCATAACTGTGCCCAGGTCGTGACTACCTGGACTTTTTTTCTACTCATCCACTCCCACGATTACCTTCACTTCATACAACCAGAAACTTCTGGTGCAAACACAAATTGCAATAGGACCTCGCAAAGCATATCCTCTGGTCTCTTCAGCTCCTTCCCAGCTGTCCCCAACATTGCCACAGTTCTCACACTGCTTCACCAACACATGTCTGGACTGAGGTGCCACCTGTCTGCTTGCTGCTCAGCAGTTGGTCCTTTTCTGTCTTAGAATACAGTTGCTGGAATCCAGTCACTGAAATGCCAGACCTACCACAGCTGTTCCTGCTTCTCTTCTGTCCAACACACCTGCCAAAGACCAGCTCCAAGGGAGTCATCCTCAGCTTACCTCCGCAAGATCCAAACTAACTGTTCTCTCCTGTGCACACTTGCTCACGTCTGGAATACTTTTTCACACATTTTCCCTGTGGCTAATCTTCATGTTTAGATTTTGGCTTAAGTATCACATCCTCAAAAAAGCTTTCTGTGATCTCCCTTCATATACACACATATGTATCTACACACAAATGCACACATATACTCGCTTATGCGCGCACATGCATGTACATATACACACATATATGCATTAACACACATCCGCACACTTGTGTGATGAAATCAGTCTTCCACTTCACTCCTTTAGATGCTATTGCATATCCCCTTTAGGGTTACCTGATATCTTGCCCATGAAAAAGTAAACTCCATAGGGAGAGCCCCTTTCTGCTCTGCCCCAGGCTCCAGGAACTATGGCAGAGTTCCTGGGTGCTCAGTTTATGTTCTAGAGGTGAATGAGGGCCCATTCCATATGACAGCATCATCTTGAGTCATCAGATGACAGCAGCCTCAGCAATCACATGACTGCAACTCCTTGAGAGATTCCAAGTAAGAACTGTTCAGCCAATCTCTTCCAGAATTTCTGGCTAACACGAACCAACAGAGGGTAAATGAGAGAGTAAATAATTAATGTTGTTTTAAGCTGATATGTGTTGGGTGATTTGATCTGCTACAATGAACTTCTCTGTGGGGTGGCTCAGGTCATGGCAACTCTGAGTGAGCAAGCAAAATAGAAAACATGGTCTTTTTGTAACTGAACATCAGAAGTGACATCTTATCACTTTTGCCACATTCTAGGGGTTGGATTCAAGTCACTAGGTTCAGCCCAACTCATGGAAGGGGAAGAAACCCAGTAAACAAGGCCTTCAGATGAGACTGCAGCCACAATAGGAAGCTTAACTGCAATTTCATCAGGGATCTTAAGCCAGAGGATCTTTAGTCAAGCCACATCTGCTTTCTGATTCACAAAAAGATGTGAGATAACAAAGGCGTATTTTTTAAGTTGCTAAATTGTGAGGTGATGTGTTACTGAGCCATGGATAGCTAATATATTATCTCAGACTATGGCTTGCTGGGTTATCCAACACAACCCATCAGTGGTTCTGCAACAAAATTAATGGTAATATGCAGATGTTTTGATAGTAAAATGTGAAGCAAAGAGTTATAGTAATAATCCATAACAAATGCCAAAAAAGTACATTTGCTAACTGGAGAAACCTCTATAATTTCTCCTCCCATACTCAACAATGAAGTAGATCTCTTAGAAGAAGCAATTGGAGAATGGAAAGAAAACATCTGGAAAGGGAATAATTATTATTCCAACACATTCTGCTTTTTAGTCCCTCTTAATCTTTGGGGACTACCATCCAGGCTACCAGGAGCCAGGAGTGCCCATCAATAAATTCCTACTATCACTGTTATAAGTACACAACCTGTATCTGTTGATATTCCCCTGAAGCTACTGGTAGACAGTATACATTTTACCTCCAGAAAGCCCTGCAGTTACTCAAAAAAATATTGAATTAAATCTATGCAAAATCTGTTCAAAGCTGAAGATGCACCTCTTAGTGTATTTCCCATTGGTGGTAAGAAGCTTCCACGATATCTCCCCAATAGCCTTGCTTACTGGATTTTTTTCCCCTTCCATGAGTTAGGCTGGACCTGGTGACTTGATTCCAACCGCTAAAATGTGGCAAAAGTGATCAGGTGTCACTTCTAATGTTCAGTTACAAAAGACTGTGTTTTCCATCTGTTCTGTTGTTCTTTTGTTTGCTCACTCTGAGTTACCATAACCTGAGCTACGCCATAAAGAAGTCCACGTGGCAAGGGATGAGGGAGACTTCAGCAAACAGCCACTTAAGAATTGAGATCATCAGCCTGACAGCCTATGAGGAACTGAATCCTACCATGAGTGAGTTTAAAAGTGGATCATTTCACATTCAAGCCTTGAAATGAGACTGCAACCACAATAGGAAGCTTAACTGCAATTTCATCAGTGGTCTTAAGCCAGAGAATCTTTAGCCAAGCCACATCTGTCTTTGTGATTCACAAAAAAAGTGAGATAACAAAGGCTTATTGTTTAAGCTGCTAAATTGTAAGGTGATGTGTTATTGAGCCATGGATAGCTGATATATCATCCCAAACTACGTCTTGCTGTGTTATCCAACACAACCCATCAGTGGTTTTGCAATAAAATTAATGGTAATATGCAGATATTTTGATAGTAAAATGTGAAGCAGAGAACTATAGTAATAATCCATAACAAATGCCAAAAACATAGCAAGACACCACATATGAATATAAACCCTCCACAATTATGCACATCCTAAGGGAAGAATTAAATTCTAAGATTAAATCTCCTTGCAACTAAAAGTTCAAAGACACTAAAGCCCAAAGGGATCAGAATCCCTTTGCCCACATTAATAAACATTTAGAAATTCATCATCTCCAATGTCTGTTTCTGCTAATTCTCAGCCAGGCTGCTTCTTGATGCCAGGGTAGAAATGGGTCTCCATCAGTCACTGACTGGAACCTGTGGCTGTGTCTCAATCAAAAGTGGCATTAGCTTGTTGGAGTGTCTCCTTAGCTTAATGTGTAAAGACTCCCAACTGTTAGTGGGCAGACAATATAATACAGCCCTGGCCTAAAACCCACCAGACTTAGAAAGCAAGCCAAGCTTTTGTCCCTAGAGCAATTATCCCAGGCAAAATTATGTTTTCAGAACCCAGTACTTAGCGTTGCCAAAGTCTCCACAGACTTGGATCGGAGAGAAGGAAGGTTGATGGAGACACTCTTCTCGACTTTGCTTTCAGATAATGCCAGCCTGTGAATGCCAGCTGCCCACCTCCACGACCTGAGATCACACCCTTGGGGGAAGAACTCTCTGAGCAACATTGTCCATTCTGAGAGTGTGCCTTCTATGAATCAGAGGAAGCACACCAACCTCCAAAGCTCTCAAGTGCCACATCCTCTTAGCACTTCTGGAATTGAGCAGGCTCTCTGTATAACATCATAGTGCCCATACTCTCAGCCCTTTTGCCTCCTGTCTCTCTGGTTGCTTTTATTTTCCTTGCTGTGGAATTTCTAATGCTTAAGGACCTGACTTCTAGGGATGCTTTCTCCTGTGTCTATTTTAAGCCAACTGGACACCAAGCTATGGACTTGAGGGTGAAACCTGTGCAAACTTCCTGAATTCAGGGCAAGACTCTCCACATGGACCTGCATGAAAAATGGAGCTGGGGGGAGCTCTGTACCTACCAGGCCTGCACCAACAGCACACACCTGTTTTCTCAGCAGTTCCCTACACACACCCCAAACCCAGCTGCCTTACCTAAAAAGGAGCAAATTCTGTTGTTTTGATGACCTAGGCCAAACAATCCTGAAAGACTTTTCTCTACACTTGGATTCTTGCCCCATCTCCCCACCAAGGTTGCCAAAGCCCAGTAGCACATGGCTGGGATGCTGGTCTGACCCAATATGCACCTAAGCAATGGCTACTTGTATGGGCTTTTCCTCCCCAACGCCAAGTCCAGGGATCTCTGCCAGCACCCTGGCTCCCTAAAGGTGAAATCATGCTTTATAAAGGCAGCTTCCTGCCTATGAACAAGGTCAGCTTAGCCATCGTGGCCTGATAGAATAAATAGACTACATGTCTGGTGCTTGGCCAGCTAAGCATCACAAACCCTCTGTACCCTGCCTTGCCCGTGCCAGAAGCCATAGCAGTTAGTGCTGTGTTGTTTACTGGATGTAATTTCTTAGGAATCAAAACCCAGGGCACCAGATTTGGGGGCATCTTGGCTCACACCCACAAATTTGCTGGCCTCCTGCCCCTTCTAAACTTAGCACATGACAGGTAGGTCAAGTTTACACTCTGCAAGTCGCTCACATCTGAGGAAGGGGAAATGGAGGAGACAGCTGATAAGCAAGCACCGAGGACCTTCCTAACTTGGAGTCCAGATGTAGCATATGAACCTCACCGGAGATGGACACTTCTGTAGCAAGACACATGACAGAGCCTGCTCCAGGGAGGAGCCATGCCAGGCTGTGCCCTGCTCTCAGCTCACTCACAGAAAGAGGAGGAAGGAACACTCCAAGTTCTCTCTTCCCTGATTCATCAACCTCTGAGTACCTTCCTCTTCCTCCAGAGAAATGTAAGAGGGGGGCGGGAGACCAGGGCTGCCCCAAACTAAAAGGGCCCAGTAGCACTCCCAGATCCCAGACTCAAGTGGGGCAGAAAGATAAAACCCTGGTCATCACCACAAAGCCAGATCCATCCAGGGACATGTTACCTTTTATGATGTGTCCTTTGCACCTCTGAAATTTAACCCCCTTCTCTCTCTCTCACCCACACACCATACTCACACCACACTCACACACATACCACACATATACACTCACACACACCACATACCACATTCATACAGACACATACACACCACACTCACACACAACATGTACAAACTACACACATTCACACACACACATTACACACCACACATACCACATACCTTACATCACACACACTACACATACAGCACACACAACACCCCATATACCAACACCACACACGACACACCACACACACTACACACACATATACTGATACACACACCATACCAGATACACACAGCACACACCACATATACTCGCAGACTCAACACACATACACACATCACACACACTTATACACACTCTCCATGCAAACACAACATTATTTTCGAAGTTAAAGAAAGAGTCCAGCAATTTGCAGGCAAGAAGCAAATTCCTTCTCAGTAGGCATTTAGTCACTCAGACACTGAGCCTGAAGACATCCCAGATATCTGGCGTGATGCTGAGGGAAACCTAGACCTGGGAGGCAGAGGTTGAAGGAGAATTTGGAGGGATCAGGGAGAGCACCATAAACAGGGCAGCAGGTCTGACTGAGGCAGCCAGATTTGAGCAGACACTGAGGAATGTCCCCTTTACCATACTGGGGGAAGCATAGGGAGAGTCTCTGTGGCCCTGGAACAAGTGACCATGGTCTAGTCCTTCCTTGTTATTCCTGTCTCTCCCACCACAGCTCAAGGGCCACTGGCTGCTAAAAGGCCACCCAGAGGAGATGAAGCAGCTGAAGGGCCTCCAGGTCTGGCTGGAGCTTGGTAAACTCCACAACATTGGAAGAAGATGTTATGGGTTATAGGTTGCCCCCGAATGGACCTGACATGCCACGGGTCCTGCCTCCCTCCCTGGAGTGGCCTGAACCCTCTGCCTCCAGATGACCTTACCCTATGTTGCTCACTTCAGCCCCTGCCTCCCCTGCCAAGCCCCGTTCTGCTTCCCCTTTTAGCCTCCTCCCGCCTCCACCGTCCTACCAACGCCCGAGACCTCTGTGGGTGACAGGTGACGTGCGTGATAGATGAGGTATCACACACACCACACGTTAGCTTTGCAGAAACAATCTTGGCTCCATCGGCTTCCAGCGCCCTAGCTGAGAACACCATCACCCCCACTGCCTCCTGCTCGAATCCTGTTTCTGGAATGTCCCGGGGCCTTTCATGTCTGTCTCTGTGGAGTAGACACACCCTAGGGCTGCTGCACCAGTCCATGTGAGGGCGCCAGGAGCATGGGAGCAAAGCTGCAGATGTGCCAAGATCAGAGCCTGCAGGGAAGGCAATAGGTGGGGTTAAGGGGATGGTGAATCATCAGGAGCCTCCTACCTGATTCTGTGACTCCTTGGTCAAGGTTTGACCGTGGGTTGATTTTCCCACACCCTCCTCGGTTTTCATACCCCTCTGGGAATCACCATGGAAGCCCCCAGATTCCATAGTGCAGCCCTTCATCAGACAGGCAGCAGGAGTCATTAAAAGTCTGAAGGGCTTGAACTTGACCTCCATGGAGGCAGGTGCGATGGGGGCTGAGCCATAGGAAACGGTGGCAGTGGCAGCATCTAGGGTTCTGGGACAGACAGAGGGACCATCAGAGTGGTACAGAAAGGAGGTGCCATCCACAAGTGGGCTCTTCCTAAACCTACGATCTCTCTCACAATAGCACTTTGCCCTAATCTCCCCCATGTCTTTCTATATCTGGGCCAAGTCACCTCTCCTGGGGACACTTGTCCATCAGAAGCTCTGGGTGCCCCATGGGACTCTGCCACTCTCTGTCTGTGGTATCCCTGGTGCCCAGCTGTGGAAACCCCCAGACTCCATAGTACAGCCCTTCATCAGAGGGTCAGCGAGAGCCATTCCTTGCAGTCGAAAGTCTGAAGGGCTTGGACTTGATCTCCATGAAGGCAGATGCGATGAGGGACGGGCCATGGCTGGATCTCATCCTGAGAGAGGCTGGTCTGTCTCTCCCTCTGATACATGACCCCCAAGGTCCAGGGCAGCATACAGTTAGTGCTCAATCTATAACAGTGGGCGAAATGAATCAATGAGTAAGTGATGTGTCCTGATGCCTCACTTTGGAATGCTGTTCCTTGCTCCTCAGGGATGCACAGACATAAGAGAAGCCAGAGGAGGCGTGACTTCCTAAGGCATTTGAATGACTTCCTCATCCCCATCCATGGTCTGATGCCACCAGCCTGGCCTGTGGTATCATCAGTTGTGGCCTCCAGGGGAAATGGCAGCCACTCTTTTGGCATGGAAGATATTAATTATGTCACCATTGCTCAGAAAAGGCAACTGAGGTTCAAGAAAGGCCTCAACCAAGGTCAACCACAATGTGGCCAAGACTGATTGCAAACTCCATCCATCTGATGAGCGCTGCCGTCCACTTCCCTGGGCCAGCACCAGGCTTTGCAGAGCCCAGCTCTGAGCAGGACCCAAGGCTGAGTGGGCCTGGGATGGATTCCAAGGCTGCGTCCTATGCTCAGAGCCTCAAAACTACTATCTTCCCCCCAGGGCCCTGACATCAGGTTTTGTTCTCTCCCTAGAAGTCACCCGTACCAAGCTAAGATGTCCCCAAAAATATCATGGTTGCCCTTGGCAACCAGTCATGCATCTGCCACCCATTCATTTATTTAAACCTTTGCTGAAGGTTGCTAGATTTCTAGCAAGTTCCTTCTTCTGGGACTAGAATTCCCATAGGTTTGCTTCTTATGGTGGAAGGAAGTCCCCCATTAGCCCTCACTGTGGAATGTGGGGAATTTGGAGAACACCTGGAGCAACCCTCAGTTGCCTCTGTGACCTGAATCTGAAGAAAAGAGCGAAAATAGTAGGGTTTTTCTTTTACTGAAATTGGAGCAACCTAGGCTGCCTCCCTGGTCAGAAATATGTGGATGGTGAGGGTCTCCCAGCTGGGCTGATGTCCTTTATAAAGAGTCGCTTTGGAGACTGAACAAGTGGCTCGAAGCCACAGGCCTCAGGCTCTGTTCTACAGTGGAGTGTTGGCCTTAGGCAGCCTTCCTCTGATACTGGAGGTACCTTTAGGCTTCAAGACAAATACTGGCTTCTTCTCATTCTGGTGAAGCTCCCACCATTAACTGTGCAGCAGATTCCAGGCAAAAGCCGATCTGTGCATGATTTCAAGGCAGGGGACATGTACGCAAGTTTAAGGCAGGCCCTTCCTTCCAGAAGCCTTCAGGCTGAGACAACATCACAAAGGCACAGACTGGGAGGCTGACAGAAATTCCATATCTGCTCTGGGCACTCCTTGTGGCAGCCCCAGGGAAGAATCAACCCATCCACTGCCCAGCTCCTGACACGTTGACATGTGTCTCCCTGGCAGGGCACCTTAGCTGGGCTCCGTGGCAAGGAACCCCCTGGAGGCAAAGAAATGGGGCTTATTCGGCACAAACCTTTTGGTATTTACAGGCTCAGGACTGAAGCTCAGGTACCTTCTAAAGGTTAGGAGGGATACAAATGTAGCCCCATAGGTGCCCCTGTGTTCCTAAGGTGATGGGGGTAAAGACATTGATAGTGAGGACTGGTCATGAGGCAGGCCTGGAGTCTTGCTTGGGTAAGGCTCTGATCCACACTTCCACAGGGCTGCCATAATAAATGCCACACACACATAGACCCAGTGGCTTAAACAACAGAAATTTATCATCTTACCATTCCAGAGGTCAAGAAATTGAAGATCCAGGTGCCAGCTAGGTTGGCTAGTCTTGAGACCTCCTTGGCTTGCAGACGTCTACTTTCTCCCTGTGTCATCAAATGGTCGCTCCTCTGTCTATGTCTGTATCTGTGTCTGTGTCCCAATCTCCTCTCCCTATAAGGGCACCAATATATAAGATCAGAGCACTAATAACTTCATTTACCTTAATCACCTCTTTAAAGACCCTATCCCCAATACAGTCACATTTTGTGATCCTGGGAGCTAGGACTTCAACAGATGAATTTTGAGAGCACAACCCAAAGGAAACAAAGGAAAGGACAGACTTCTGATAATTGAGGAGGTCTAAAGGAAATAGTCGTGCCCAGGACAAGGACAATTGTTCTTTCTTCACTTTAGCTGAGAACTGCAGGTGAGGGGCAACAGGGTGCCCACAGGAGAATCCCCTATATACAGGGGACAAACATACACACACACCCCAGGAGGGTCAATTCTGAGGCATCCCTTTACTGATGCCCAGGCACATCCATAATGAGGCAAACATTCAATCTCGAGTGGATTTCCTTTTTGCAAGCCACTTCTTTGCATAAGTAAATTAAAAATTATATTCCCCAACCTAGATCCACAGCATTAGAAAACGCTTCCCTGCCCTGTTCACTGGGTGTTGATAGGAGGGACCATATTTTGATTTGGTTTGTTGTTACTGATTTTTCCTGGCATTTAAAAAGTCTGATGGGTGCAGGGATCGGGAGAGGTTCATGACCAGGGGTAGTTTTGGAGGAAAATCAGGCCCTTCCCCAGAGGAAGGTGGCCCCATGGCTGAGGCTGTGGAGCAGACAGACAATTCACAGCAGAACCCAGGGCCACAGGTCTCAGCCTCTGAGAAGCTATCCATTAAGTAGGATCCGTGTCAGGGGTGGAAGGAGAACCTGACATAAAAAGCTTGTGATAAAGATTGCTTCTCCTTCTCACTTCTCCCAAGCCTCTTATCTTCTCATTTCAGATGAGTTTGGGGAACTTGGAAGAAATGTTGATAATCAGACTTCAGATTCCTCACTTTAAGATGATGATGTTAGCCGGGCTCGGTGGCTCAACCTGTACTCCCTGGCTTGGGGAGGCTGAGGTGAGTGGATTGCCTGAGCCCGTGGGTTCGAGACCCCCCTGGGCAACTTGGCGAGACCTCATCTCTACAATAAATCAAAAATTAGCCGGGCGGGGTATCGCGCGCCTGTAGTTCCAACTACTCGGAAGGCTGAGGCGGAAGGAT
>CAUYQG010004300.1:0-12441 GCA_963574415.1 Tarsius wallacei
CTCCCAATAACAGAGAACAGAAGAATCTCTCATTCTCAAAATCCACGGTCTAATTCACCAGTTTTATAAATGGTCCACTCTGTGTACACATAAAGTATAAGAGTTTCAAAATAAGAAATAAATTGAATTAAAAAATAAATACGCCTTTGGGAGGCTGAGGTGAGTGGATAGCCTGAGCCCGCGGGTTCGAGACCCGCCTGGGCAACCTGGCAAGACCTCATCTCTACAATAAATAAAAAAATCAGCCGGGTGTGGTAGCACGCGCCTGTAGTTCCAGTTACTTGGAAGGCTGAGGCGGAAGGATCACCGGAGCCCAGCAGGTCGAGGCTGCGGTGGCCGGGAGTGGCCACTGCACTCCAGTCTGGGCGACAGAGTGAGACTCCAACTCAATAAATAAATAAATAAATAAATAAAAGTTTGATTCAAAGTCCAAATTAGCCTGTTTAGTAATTTACAGGTAAGACAAACACTGGGATACAAAATTCCCTTTGTTCCTCCTCTCCTGGATATGGGGATGTTTCCTAGACCCTCTGCTTTCATGGAATCCTAAGGCCATCCCGACTGCTCTTCTCAAACATGATGAGCTCTCTTTGGCTTTTGCTTTCTTTTTAGTATTAACCTTAAACAGTATACCTCCTGACAATATTTTTTAACACAGAAACAGGTATCCAAACAAGACAGAAAGTCTGTGACAAACATAAGAATCCAATCTACATTCCTTCATGCCTATGCTTGGGTCCTGTGTTCTGGTTCAACGTGCCCATAGGCTCCCTTCAGAAGGATGGGCAGTGAGTATTGCCCATACGAATGCCTGCTGTGAGACCCTGTGCATGATCGCCACACGGCTTGGATGAGACCAACACCACGGCAAACTCATGTGCTGTAGACTTGCTGTCCCTGATCTAGGAACATGACTTCTGACTCACAGGAAGCTGGCTCTATACATTGCTTGTTGAGCTGAAAAGCCAGTGAATGGAAAGATTAAAAAGGTTTCTCCACACAGCCTCTCAGAGATATGCCCTGACTTTTAAACTTCTGACTCAATTATCTGTTCCCAAATTATCTGACCACTCTACTGATTCCAAATGGAAGTAGTAAGACTATCATTACAGGACAGCTTCTGAAGTACCAGCTACCTCAGGCCCTATGAGCCTCATCTTCCTGTTCAGTAATCTTGCTCAGATTACTTGCAAATGCTCTTAATAGCACAAGAAATTAACATTATTCATTAAACTAATTATTACATTGTTTACACATATCAACACTATCTTTAAAAAAACCCACGTGCTTTTTTAATGCATTGTCTAATTCATTATCACTGAGGAAAGGTGTAGCTTTGACTTTAGAGGTGGAGCACTGAGTTACTACTAAGCAAAAAAACAATAGTAATATACCTTTCTAAGCAAGCTAGAAAATTGCAGAAGAGCTTGGTTTTGTTTCTTTTCACCCTGAGTCCCAGTGCAATAAATATCTATTAATTGATTAGCTAACTCTCCCATGTTTATCTCATATGGAAAAAACTAGCAGTAATATAACACATTTTGATGGAACCAGGTGGTTTTCACAGTCAGGATCTTATAAACGCAGTGATGTGTTATACAATTGACTACCCAAACTATAAAGCTAGGCAACCTTGTTGAGCAAATGCTCCAGTTATCTACTGCTGCATAACAAATGACCACAAAACTTAGCTGTGTAAAACTACCGCCATTTCATTATCCTCATGGATTTTGTGGGTCAGGAATTCAGAAATGGCCCAAGGGAGACAATTATTCTCTGTTCCATAACACATGTGGTCTTAGCAGGGGTCACTTGATGAACTGGGGGCCAGAACGCTGAGTCTGGAGAATCTACTTCTAAGAAGCCTTCTTCATTTCTATGCCTGGTAAAAAGGCTAGAAAGGATAAAGCAAGGGTTCAACTGAGACTGTTGACCAGAGCACTTACATGATATTTTTTTGGTGTTTAATTTCTCACCTGGTGGCTCAAGTCTCTAAATGCAGATGTCCCCAATAAACAAGGCAGAAGTATGGCCTTTTACGTCCTAGCCTTGGAAGTCACGTCAGATCATTTCTGCCATACTCTATTGGGCAAAGTGTTCATAACTCTCCCTCACCAGATTCAAGTGGAAAGAACACAGGCCCACCTCTCACTGGGAGGAGAGTCGATGTATTTACAGTCATGTTTTAAAATGCCTATAATGAGTCTTCAGTTTCCTATTGTTCTGTTGCATCAACATTGTGAACTTAAAATTTTATTGATAAGAATGTGTGCTTACAGAATTTCAACCATAAGTGGCTGCAATTATATTTCTAGATAATCAGCTTCTGAATTATGAGAGGTCACAATCCCAAGGCAATATAATGTCCACATGGGTGTTAGGTAAATATTAATTTGAAATAACAACAGATGAAAAAATTGGTAGAAAATCTGTTCTCATCTTTGGCTAATTTTTATTTATTTATTTATTTATTTATTTATTTATTTATTTATCTATCAGTCAGAGGCTCACTCTGTCTCCCATCCTGGAATGCAGCAACCTGATCACAGCTCACTGCAGCCTCAACCTCCTGGGTTCAGGTGATCCTTCTACCTCAATCAAATAACTGGAACTATAGGCATGTACTACCACACCCGGCTAATTTTTTATTTTTATTTTTTGTAGAAATGAGGTCTCACTATGTTACCTAGGCTGGTCTCTAACTCCTGGGTTCAAGCAATCAATCCTCCTGTTGGTCTCCCAAAGTGCTGGGATTACAGGTGTGAGTGCCTGGCCATCTTTAGCTCTTTAATTTTACCAAAATTATTCAGTCAGGCCAAAAATTATTTTTCCCATCTCCATTAAGGCTATTTAGCAATTAGATGCATTTAAGGAGCTAGAAAACTTAGGGGGAAATTATTTAACTTTATAGAGCAAACTATTCTGCCTGAGGTGGCAAACTCAAATGCCTACCAGAGCTAATGAAATAGAGGATTAACAGCTGTCAGGATAAACCAATGGAAATGCTGGGTACTGGGGTAACTGAACAGCATATGCCTTTGCCTTAAGGTATTTGAATTACAGTTTTTTTTAAAGCTTCATTTTTCCAAAACCAGCCCTTGAACCACAGCTTATAATCCTTGATTCAGATTAGGTAGTAGGTGTTTTCTAGATTTATGGTTTTTTGCCCTTGTTCTATTGGTCTACTCTGCATGTGTCTATGAAACTGGAAGACAAACATTAAATATATAATTCTGTAGCTGATAAACATTTAATCAAAATTTACTATGTCCAGGCACTGAGCTAAGTAATTGACATTTGTAACTTATTTAATAGTCAATAGTCCTTTGCAATGGGTACTATTGGACCCATTTTACAAATAAGGAAACTGGGCAACATCTTTGGGTCCCCTCCCACTGTGGGAGCTTTTCATCCTCGCAATAAATCCTGCTTTAAAAAAAAAAAAAGGAAACTGAGCTTCAGGGGGATAAATTAACCTGGCAATGGTCACAAAGCTAGTAAATGGCAGAGATTAGGTCCACACCCACAAATGTTTGACCCCAACACCTATACTCTTAACCACTGCATGCTCTTGTACTGTCCTTTTGATGAATGTGGCTCACGTAAGGTCAGTGGCCACCTTTGCTGACAGTTCTTTGGGAGTAACCCACTCAGCTACTCTAACTTTGGGATAGAACTGGAGTTACCTGAGGCAGTAGATATGCAAGGACAGTACCTCTTACCAAGGAACCCTGGAAGTCTAAGACTGTGTACAAAATAGAAGTTCATCCCTGACAAAGTTTCGCTGGACACCTGAGAAGAGATCTCAAGTCTCAGCTTTCTGGACGAAGGACAGTACCTCACTACTGATCACCTAACAGATACCATCCACTAGCAAGGTGCTATTCACATATCTACCAGAGAAGGACAAGCTGTGGGACCAGGGAAGTTGGGCATATCTGTGCTCAACAATCTTTCTGGGCATACCACCACAGAGTCTCCCTTTAGTAAGTGTGATTTGAAAAAGCCCCCTTTAAAAATCCTCCTCTACTTCCTTGAAGAGAAAGTTCAAATAGAGTTCTCATACATCAAACATATGACAGAGACAGTTTTTAATCATTTAAATTATTTATCCTTCATTGTTTAATGCTTTTTATCATTCCTCTATGCATAATTTATTATACCATTTATGTTTATTAAAAATTGATAATGGGGACATGCTCTCTCTTCATTCTCTGAGGCTACAGATCTTTCTCTGTCAGATCACTTGGGAATAGATAAAGTATTCCATTCCATTTCTTTTTAATTCACTTTAACTGTTTCTGTGTCCCTTTCTTTTCTTAGGGGTCCTTTTCTTCCATAAAAAAATGAGCATGCATCTTAGTGTATTAACTGCTCATTTCCTTATTTATTTATTTATTTATTTATTTATTTATTTATTGAGCCAGTGTTCCACTCTGCCACCCATGCTGAAGTGTAGTGGCACAATCATGCTCACTGCAGCCTCGACCTCCTGGGTTCAGGGTGATCCTTCCTCCTTAGCCTCTCAAGTACCTGGGACTAGACATGCATGCCACCACAGCCAGTTAATTCTTTTATTTTTTTGTAGACAGAAGGTCTTCAACTCCTAAGCTCAAGTGATCCTCTGACCTTGGCCTCCCCAAATGCTGGAGATTACAGGCATGAGCCTCCACTCCCAGCCCTCATTTCCTTTTTTATGTAACAAGAAAGCTTACCTGAGTGTCCTCTTCTCTATCCACTGAGGACTTCAGAAAAAAAAAATCTTATTTTACTTTTCTAATATTTTTAATGCAAACGTAAAAAGGAAGCGCAAAAAAACAAGATTACAGAATCTTCTACGACACAGGCCATAGCTTGTAGACCCATCTCTTTCTCTTTGCCTTTTCTATTCTATCCCTTTTTTTCTCTTCAAATGACTCGTTTTCTTTGCCTTTAATATGTCTTCAGTCAACTCAACTCTTTTCTCACTGGCTTGCTCTTTTTTCTCCTTTCCATCTTCCAATTTCTCCCCTCATCTTCTAACCTTTGCACTTCTCAACTTTGTAACCTAAGCTGCTCTCTGCAAACCCACCAACCCCAATCCTGAACTCTCCATCACCAGGGTCTCCAACCTACTATGTTGGATACCCTCACCTCAGACCTGGTCATTTTACTCTTCCCTGTGGGAAAGCAGGGGAGAAATAGGCAAAAACAAAGTGTGTGAGAAAGGTAGGTAAGCTAAGCAGATTTTAAGAAGCATCTAAAGAATCACAAAATATTAGTCTGAAGAAGATCTACAGTGGACTACTAACTTCAAAGGCATAAACTCAGTGTGTCCAAGCTGGCTCTCCAAGCTGGCTCTCCTTGGTACCTCTGGCCTACTCCCATGGGGTACAACCCTGTCCCACTTCCACAGGTCCCTACCGCCGTGGATAATATCATCCCTAGCTGCCCAAGCCAGAAACCTGAGGGTCATCCTTGCCTCTTCCCTCTCATTCACCCTATAATCACCCATACTAATGGACTCTACTTCTTAGTATCTCTGGAATTCCCCGCCTGAGCTCCACAGCATTGGCTATCCACCACCCTCCCTTGCCTGGCCTTCTGCAGCAGTTTCCTGGGGGTCTCCAGGCCCAACTCTCTCCATTCTCAGTCTGCTATAGCCATTGTGACCTCTCTGAAAGGCAGATTTGCTTAAAATCCTCTTCCCATCACAATCGAGGTCAAGTCCAATATTCTTCACAGGGCTTACCCGGTTCTTAACATGTGATGGTGCCCCTACTTAACTCTCAGACCTTTTATTTTTAAATCCTAGGTGTGATGACGCCTCTCCCTCCACCAAACACGCCTGAACAGTTCTAGTCTATACATTCTGCTCTCTAACCACACAAAACTACGTTTAATTCCATGAGAGGGCCATGTTTTTCTTGTTTCTTGGCCTGGGAGCATGCTTTTCTTTTGCCAGCAACCTTCTTCACTTTCCTCCACAGGATGATCTTCTACCCTTCGATGAAGTCCAGGCCTGGGTTATGTACCCCATCTAATGTGCTCCTCGGAGCCCCACAGTCTTTTCATCCCAGCACTCACCATGCTACATGGTAATACTCTGATTACTCAGTTGTGTTCTCTGTAGACCAAAAGCTCCATAGGAGCTGGGACCATGCTTTAGTTATTCACCATTGTACACCCAGTTTGCAGAATTGTGAGCAAGTAAAATGATTGATATTGTAAGACACTAAATTCTGGGGTCGTTAGTTACATAGCAATATAAACTGTAATAAGCAAAAAACATGAATAAAAGGGAATAAAAATTACATCACAGAACCAATTTCAGGCAAAGACAAGTCAATGTTTCTAAGAAGTATTTCTAATAAGCAGCAGATCCAAGAAAACAGCAACAGAGCTAAGAGGAAATGGAGGAACTCACACCCCCCTCTTCCATTCACATCGCATCACATTTTCCTCTGTCATTTTCTTTGGTTTTAAGATATTCTCCAATGAAAAAATTTTCCTACTCTTTTGTAAAAAAAACAGATTCCAGGTTTGACATTAAAGTTAAGGAGTCCAACCAAAGATGGGATATGTGCATTAATACATGAATGGAAACTGCTTCACATCCCTGTGGCCAGCCCATCCCTTCTGTTCTATTTCCTCTTACTCACCAGCAGAGCAGAGTCACAGCTGTGGGTCAAGGCACAGGAGCTGCTGTGCTCAGGGGGCACTGGAACACTGTGGGGGCTCCTGGCTTAGCTGAACGGGCACCAGATGTTCAGTTCAGTGTGAAAAATCCATCATCATCCAGAAACAGAATGGCCAGTGTTCACATACCCAGCCTAATGACTTGTCAGTGGCCTAGTAAAAATAAAACAAACAGCTACCCAGTGTCTTTAACCCAGGCATCTAATCAGCTCACACACACACAATACATATTGATGCCCCAGAGAGACAGCTGACGTACACAGTTACATAACCCAGAACATTTTCTGGCTAGATTATTTTTTAAATCCCAACTACTAGATATTTACATTAGCATGTACATCTGCAGAATGATGAGGAAAACTGCTAAATTTATACTGGCTTGGTGAACCTTTGGATTGCAACTTCTTAATAATTGTTATTCTTTCCGAAAGAAAAAGGATCACTGTGTAAGAACTAAGCAAAGTATCTGTCATTTGTAAAAATCAGAAAGCAAAATGCGAAGAACATTTTCTAACGGTTTATACTGGACTGGCGCTTTGGAATCTCTGAATGAGGTCTTGTAGGCAACACTATCAATGTATTTTGGGGGGATATAGCATGTCTCTTAAAACTACCTCCAATTAATAAATTATAGGTGATGAAGATTTAAAGTAGAAAAGTGGATTTGGGAACAATCTGGCAGCTTGAATGCTGCATGTTGAGAAAGGGAAGGATCAGTTCCCAGAGTTTCCAAAGCTCCATTCACTGAGTGAGATAAACGAGACCTTCACACAAACAGCAATGTCCTTTCTGGTAGTGAGACTGTGCATTAACTACTTTTAAACATGGCTGAGAGAAATCACTAGACTTTAAAAAGGAGAAATGTTTCCTTTCTTAAAAATTCTCTCCCTAGATAAGGGTGCTTTTTGTTTTTTTGAGTTGGGGTCTCAGTCTGTTGCCCAGGCTGGAGTGCAGCAGCAAAATCACGGCTCATTGCAGCCTAGATCTTCTGACCTCAGACGACCCTTCCACCTCAGCCTCCCAAGTAGCTGGGACTACAGGCTTGCACCACCATGCCCAGCTAATTTTTTTGTAAAGTCGAGGTCTCGCTATGTTGACCAGGATTGTCTTGAACTCCTGGACTCAAGCCTGAGTCTCTCAAAGTGCTGAGATGACGGGCACCAGCCACTACGCCCGGCTAAGGCTGCTCTTTGAATAGATGCGACCTTGGGTGTTCCCTGAGAACCAGAAACCATAGAGAATAGATAGCTTCTTCTTGAACTTTTTTACTCTGCAGAAGCAGAGTAACTTCTGGGGGCGATGTTGGGCTGCGGGGAAAGGACAGGATGCACAGGCAGGAAAAATGAGCCAAGCGCTCGATTCTCATCTTCTAGGGAAGAGACTGGGCTGGCATAGGAGCAGCAGGTCTTTGCAAAAGAAGGAACCTAGGAGATTATCTTGGTCACCCTAATAATCTTAGACACAGGAAATAAAGAGGTGTGCCACGTTGATGATAGCAGGGTCGGATGCTTATATGCCGGCTGCTAGGCTAAGTCCTTTCATATAATGTTATTTGCTACATATTTAATTGGGTGGGTAGATGATGAAGGCAGGCAGGAAATATCCAGAAAGGACACAGTTTCCTTAGTGGTACAGGTGGGCTTGGGCTTCAACAGGATAGGTCATGGAGGGTCATGGCTGAGCCTCAAGGAGAAGGAGGGAAACAGTGCTCCTGGCAAAGACCAAGTTCATACCCATGATGGTTCGAAGCACCCTGGAATCACAGTGGTTGTATCAAATACAACATGCTTGCATAGAATGAAATTTTGCAGAATTCCATAAGCATCCTATTTCTTTGAAACTGGCAAAACAATATGAGGCATCTTGGAAAAAGTGCAGGGTTGACTGAACCATGTTCTGTGGGGTTGGGGGTCCACAGAGACTCTCACAGAGCATCACAGAAGGCAAGTACACCCCACAGCACCCAGAAAAGCTCTGCTTCTGTTTGAAACAATGAGTTGTCTGCTTACAAAATGCACAAACAAACTGAGAACTATGGGTCAGCAGAAAGACTACTGGATAAGGACCTTGAAGGCGTGAACCTGAACTACAGACCTGCCACTACCCAGCAGGATATCCTCAGACAAGTCATTTTATCCCTTGAGCCTCTGTTTCACTCTCTGGAAGATGGAGATAATACCTACCTTATACTGCCATTTTGAGGATCTAATGAGATAAATTATGCAAAGACACTTTGAAACTATTTCACAGATATAGGCTTTAGGAAACATAAAAAGCAAACCTTTTAATAAGTCAATTTCTCAGTAAGTAACAGGTACTTTTTTTTTGCTAGTGAGGAAGTCTTGCTCTGTTGCCCAGGCTAATCTCAAATTCCTGGGCTCAAACGATCCTCTTGCCTCAGCCTCCGTCCAAGCAGATGGAATTAAAGATGCATGCCACTGTGCCCGGCTCGCAACTGCTCAGTTTTCTGTTTGTGTATCAACAAAACCCATGGGTGTCTCAAGGAAAAGCATTATTTAAAGAAGATACTTAGTGCTTGGGACAATTTCACAGACATCCCAAAAGCATGCTAGATGGAGGGATCTTGCTGGCACTCCAAAAATCTACACCCAGGGTTTGGAAAGTAATTGTAGAAGAGTATTCAACTGACAGGAATTGGATTAAAAACTCCACATTGCATGCTAACGGCTTCCAGGTAAGGATGTGTACCACTGCTTGTGAAGGGAAGGGACCTCCAGATCACAACACTATTTTGTCAGTGAGGAAACTGAGAACTCAGGGTTAGAGGTGACTCATCCAGTATCACATTCATAATTGCAGGCTGGGGATGATGGCTCACACCTGTCATCCCAGCACTTTGGGATTGCTTGAGTCCAAGAGTTTGAGACCAGCCTAAGAAAATAGTGAGGCCCTGTCTCTACCAAAAAAAAAAATGAAAGAATTAGCCAGGCATAGTGGCACATGCCTATAGTCCCAGATACTGGGGACACTGAGGCAGAAGGATCTCTCAGACCCAGGAGGTTGAGATTGCAGTGAGCTGTGATCGTGCCACTGCAATCCAGCCTGGGCGACAGAGTAAAACTTTAACTCAAAAAACAAATAAACACATTCGCAATTGTGAGCCTCAACTGTACATCCAGAACTTCCCACTGTACTAAGTGCTACTAATGACAGCCCCCTGAAGACTAATTACTTCCCCTCTGTACTGTATCTTTGTATAGAAAGCTCAGGTTTCCCACAGTCCATCTGAACACATCTTTAGAAGGCGTCCAAGCGGTGCATTTCCACCATGGCCTGAGGTCAGATGAACCACATCCTGGTTTGTCCAGGACAGTTCCCATTCATGCTTGTCGTCCCAGTGTAATGATTAATGGTACTTCCTTGCCTCTCACAAGTATCTGGATGAAGATAGTAACTTATAAAGTACTCTTTGTGCTTTTCTGGAAGACCCAGGGTAGCCTAGCTCCCTGTGAGCTCAGTGAGATGGTTCGGAACCAGGAGAGATGTGATAACTGTCTTTAAATATTTACAGGTCTGTCCTATGCCAGTAAAATTAGGCCATTCTGTGGTGACCAAGATTAGAACACAGGCTACCACGTGGGAACTGCCAGAGATGGAATTCTTCTATAAAGTAGTGTACTCCAAAGCTAGATGGCGTAGGTCCAAATTCTGATCTGGCCATTTTTAAGCTCTGTGATCCTAAGCAGGTTGTCTAGACTTTTTGTGCTTCAATCTCCTCATCTGTAAAATAAGAATAACAAAAAGAGAGCCGGTTGGGTGCAGTGGCTCAGACCTGTAATCCTAGCACTTTGGGAAGCTAAGATGAGAGGACTGCCTGAGCCTAGGAGTTTGAGACCAGTGTGGGCAGCATGGCGAGACCTTGTCTCTACAATAAATCACAAAAATCAGCTAGGCGTGGTGATGCAATCCAGTAGCTCCAGCTACTTGGAAGGCTGAGGTGGAAGGATCACCTGAGTCCAGCAGGTCAAGGCTGCAGCAGCTGTCCACTACACTCCAGCTTGGGCAACAGAGTGAGACTCTGACTCGAATGAATGAATGAATGAATGAATGAATGAATGAGGTACATAGTAAGTGTTCTATAAAACATTTGCTGCTACTGTTATTACTAGCTGTTATTTGGCAGGTAGCAAATGGTCGAGGAGCAGAGGTTTTTACATCTGGACCAGAACAGGATGGCTGGGTCCACCCTGGGGAGGACAGGAGCACAGGCTCAGCTGATGCTGGAGATACACTCCTCATGGTGAATGTGTGGTGTCTGTCTGGGCAACAATCCCACCCTGCCTGCTCACTGCTTGAGGCAGAGTGTGTCAGCAGGGGTGATCCATTGTCCCTGGTAAGAGCTACAAACTGGTTGAGCAATCTGGAACAGCCCTAACTCAGGACTGTCATGGGGTAGTACGGGACAGTCATTCCCGCTGCACAGATGGCAGTAGAGTGAGGTGAGCAAGGATATGGGGGTGGACCAGATCAGATTGTCTGCCTTAAATCCTGGCTCAACCACCTTCCAGCTGTGGACTTGAGTTGCTTAACCTCTCTGTGTCTCAGTTTCCTCTGCTCCAAAATGGGATCAACAGCAGTGCCACTCTCATAGAGTTGTCAAGAGGACTGAGTGCAATATACAGAAAGCCTGGGGTGGAACATGTGCTTGATCAATATTGTTATGATGATCACACCACAGAGTCACAGAAGCTTAGGGCTGGAAAGCACTTGAACGGAGGCTGGAACTGGAGTTGAGAGGGCAAGAGACCTGTCCAGTCTCACACCACAGTGGGCATCTGACTCTTCCTTGCCTTGCCCTGCAGTCCTTCTCACAGCAGACTGGTTCATCCATCCTGTGACTCCCAAGGCCTGGCTGACCAGTTGGTGCTGGGGTTGCAGAAGTGGCCTGAACTAGGGCAGCTGGAATTGGAGGGCCAGAGTGTCCCAGGCAGAGCAAGCAGGCATGAGTTAGGATGTGAGGCCATGAGCTCAGAGCTGGGCTGAGATGGGAAGAGGAAGGGTGATTTTATTAAAACATAAATCAGATTACATCACCCCACTGGCTAAAACCCTATTACAATAAAGTCCTTAGAGAGCACCTGCCTGTGCCCACACCTCTGGCTTGATCTCCACCTCTCTCTGCATGACCACACTCTCCTGTTCTTTTTCTGGGACATGGCCAGCTTATTCCCACCTCAGGGACTTTGCACCTGGCATGCCCTCTGTGTGACACAAGCTTTCCAGATATGCTTCTGGCTCCTGAGAGTTGAGCTCCATCTCAATTCCCTTTCCTTGACAGTTGTGTCTTGCCCATATCCCATCATTCTTCATTCCATCACCTTGTCAGCTTTTTCCACAGCCCTTATCACTGTCCTAATTTATCCATGTAAGCATTTGTTTGATAGTTGACTGTTTTGCCCTTGTGCGACATGAACTTCATGGAGACAGGGACCTTGCTTTAAGCAAACCTTGACAGTAAGCACTTAGTAAATGTTTGCTGAATGAATAGATGAAGCAAAACAAGTTGAGGAAGAGTGAGGAGGCTCGGGGTGACCTTTTTGGAGGAATAGAACAGATAAAATGATTTTTTTTTTTTTTTTTGAGTTGGAGTCTCACTCTGTTGCCCAGACTGGAGTGTGGTGGCCAGAGCCTTGACATGCTGGGCTCCAGCGATCCTTCTGCCCCAGCCTTCCAAGTAGCTGGAACTACAGGCACGCGCTACCACGCCCGGCTAGTTTTTGATTTATTGTAGAGATGAGGTCT
>CAUYQG010004306.1:0-18663 GCA_963574415.1 Tarsius wallacei
CAGGCTGGAGTGCAGTGGCACGCTCATGGTCACTGTAGCCTCAACCTGCTGGGCTCAGGCGATTCTTCTGCTTCAGCCTTCCAAGTAGCTGTAACTACAGGCATGTGCCACCACACCCAGCTAATTTTTCTTGATTTATTGTAGAGATGATGTCTTGCCAAGTTGCCCAGGTTGGTCTTAAACCCATGGGCCCAGGCAATTCTTTCACCGTGGCCTTCCAAAGTGCTGGGATTATAGGCATGAGCCACTGCGTCCTGCCTGAGGTAACTTATCATATCAGTTTAATGATTTGGATTATGTACATCACTGAAAGACATATAATAATAGATATTAAAATAACAATGACAAATACAGAGTGTCAGCTTTATTTTCAGTTGAAAATGTTAAAGTTATTTATAATCCCACAACAGCCATTTTGGGATTTTTTTTCTCTATCTATTGTTATTGTTATGAAGTGAATTAGATAAAGTCTTGCATTACTATGACTATTCAACTGAATGCTAATAACTGACAATGCTTTATATTATTGGTCTTAATCAGACATATACACTTGAGTATACCAGAGATTGTTATGGTCTGAATATTTGTTTCCTCCCAAAATTCATATGTTGAAATCCTAACCTCCAAGGTGATGATGTTAAGAATTGGGCTTTTAGGAGGTGATTAGGTCATAAAAGCAACCCTCATAAATGGGATTAGGGCCATTATAAAATTGATCCAAGGGAGCCCATTCACTTCTTCCTCCATTTCAAGACACAATGTGAAGTCTCTACTTATCAAACAGGAGGTGAGCCCTCACTGGGCACCAGATCTGTAAGTGCTTTGATCTCGGACTTCCTAGCTTCTGGAACTGTAAGAAATCAATGTCTGTTTTTCATAAGTCACTCAGTTTATGATATTTCGTTATAGCAGCCCAAATGGACGAAGAGAAAATTATACATCTGAATCATCTTGGTAGGTCTTTGAAATTACATATGCCATGGCCCTAGTCCCAGAAATTCTGATTTCATAGCCTGAATTGAACATAGGAATAGTTTTTAAACAGTTTTTCAAGATTATTCTGGTAAGCAAACTAGTTTTCAGCAACTCTAAAGAGCAATTCTTGGATATTTGCATTTTAGCAAGAAACAGCACACATCATCTTGCTTTAATTCAAAAGAATAGATATTTTTGAAAAAGTTTTAAAGGCCACACCTTAAATCAGATTTTGACATGCCAGATTTCTTACTGTGTTAGCTACTGCTAAAAAAATCTATAAAAGAGAAGACTAATGTACTTCAAAATGTTATAGGTTGGTGTCAGTGGTTAACCATGAAGTCAGGCTTTATTCTCTGAAAGACAGAATTATATGATTGAGGAGACCTAATTGTTAAAGTAGAATAGACATTTATTTGCCAGGGTACCTGACATTGGCCGTTTAGTTAAGAATCTCTCCCATCTGGTTGTTTTCATGAATAAAAATTAGAAGTCACCAATAGTCTATAGATAAATTATTTGCTAGAAAGAGGGAGCTTGGTAGAGACAGAATGTTTTCTGAAGAAGGAAGATTAAAAAGCATGAGAAGAGTTTTTTTTACTTATACCTTGAAAAATAAAATAAAACTCAGTTCAGTAGGGGTTCCAATGATCATCTTTGTGAAAGGAATCTTGGCATATAAGATTAAAAAGATAAATAAAAAATAAATCTTGCCCTTAAGGAGTTTATTTTATAGTAGAAGACAAGTGCTCATAGACAGCTATTTATAATATAGCAAAGTAGGTACAATGATAGACTTATTTACAGCTTATTTTAAAAAAATAGAAGAGGATCACCATAAATAATGTGGGGAAATGAAAGTGGAGCCTGGTAGGGAAAATAATATTTTAACATTAACAAATGATCTTTTACCTTGAGTATTTTTAAAAAATAATTGACTAATAAATTGTACTTAATGGAGTAAATTCTGTTTAACTTTAAGTTAAAATATTTTCTTTTACATTTTTGTGCTCTTAGATATTTTGTTATATGCTTGCTATAAGTTAGGTTTTAGTTAAAGAAGCTTATCACAAAATAACATTTTTAAAATGTCAGCATATCTAGATATCCTATGTAGTCTAGTCTTAAAGTGAAAATATCATGTGCAAAATAATTCAATGATGTATATGCAATTCTATTATTCACACTGCGAACCGATACACATCTAAATCTAAAATAGATAGACTTAATCTGAAAGAAATTTGTGAAATATAGCATAAATAAGAAACTACTTTCTATTCTTTAAATTAGAAAAAACTATTCTTAGAAGAAAATAAAATACATATATGGAAAGGAAAGTAAGACTTTCAATTTTTAAATTATTTTAAGCATTGTTTTACTATATTTTATTTTAAACATTCAACTTAGGGACTTCTGGCAAGATGGCAATGGGGCAGGTTTGTCCATGAGATTCTCCATGAAAGTGAGTGTCCATAAGGACTCTTGCTATTGCCCGGTGACTTCTGCTTCTGCCGCTGCCGGCCTGCTCTTCAGCCAGCTGCACAGGTCTGTGAGCTGGGAGAAACAGACCCCACACACTGCTACTGCCACCAGCTGCTCTGGCCTGTGGGTTAGAGGCCCTTTGTTCCACACACTGTACTGCTGACTTGGCTGTGGCCACTGCTCCCACCCTCAGATGCTCCTTTCCCCCACCCAGGGTGGACCTCGGCTCCTGGCCCGTGGATCTCCTCCCACATACCACACTGCTGATATGGCCGCAGCTGCTACCACTCCCTCCCACAGTCACTCCCTCCCCCAGCCCAGGGTGGCCCTCAGCTCTGGGCCATGTGGAGCTCCAGGTTCTCATGTCTGCTACACTGCCCTGCCCAACCCGAACAGCCCAGTGCCATGCTGAACTGCAATTCCTGGCTGTCTCACACTCTGCCTCCCCTAGTTTGCCCCTGCCGGTGGGTCCAGAGAACAGCTGGTGCCCTGAGACCAGGCAGAGACCTGCATTGCTCTGCCCAGATCCACCAGATTCCAACTGGGTCCTAAGGTAACAGCATCAAACTGGGAGAGACAGAAGCCCCTCCCCCATGCTAGATCAGACACAAGTCAGATCTGAGTGGCAGACTTCTCAGGCAGCAAGCTGACTGAGCCCAGATCTAATGCACCCACCCCCTGCAGCGGGCCTAGATCATAAGACCCTAACTGTGAACAACGATACCAGCCTGCAATGAGAGCTAGAGATCAGAGCTGAAAGGACCTTGAACTTAGAGGAATGATCTAAGAGCGTGCTTTGTTTCCTTGTTTTTATTTTTTTAATTTATTTTTTATCTGTTTGTTTTACTCACCTTTTATTCCTCTTATTTCTCTCTTCTTAATGTTATTGATAACATCTTCATGTTTATGCAGGAGAATAGTATCAATAAGGAGGTTGATTGGCTTCTGTGTGTGTATGATTGTCTGTATGTTTTAGTTTTTTTTTTAATCTTTTCTGTCTCTGTGTCTCTTTTCATTAGTTGGTACATTTGTCTGTTTTCCCTCTTACTCTTTTCGCTCTCCACCTTCCTCTTCCCAACTCCCCTGTTCCATTCTTTTCCTTTTTCATACCCCATTTTGCTTTCAGGGAGCAAACCTATTCTCCCACTGCATGGACAGATTGCAAGGAGTGGGAAGTGGGTTCCAGGGTATTCATATACCTGTTGGTGGATACTGGGATTTGCAGATAGATTTTGAATCTCAGCTTCCCCCTCAATTAAATCTCAAAACTGCAAAAAAGTACAGCTCCAACCAACAGTCCAGCTTCAGAAGTGAACAAAGCTAGAGGATTCACATAAGGAAGAATAGGAGATCGAGTAAACAGAAGTAAAAGCAACCCCACCACCCCTGAACAACAGAATTAAAGAAGAGGGGGGAAAAAGGAAAAAGTGGGGAGGAAAAATCTACACAAATGAAGAAAAACCAAAAGAAAAACATAGGCATCACACAGACCCCTGGGAGATCAGACACTCAGAAAACAGACCTCAGAACACAAACAATGAAGAGCCCCCAGAATGATTAACAGCAGTAAAGAATACTGTGCTTGAAATAAATAACTAATAAGCATGGAAGGCAGAATTACCCTAGCAGAAGAAAGAATCTCAGAGCTTGGGACCAAAACATAGAACTAACCCAAACTGTCCAAATCATAGAAAAGAAGCTTAAAAAGACAGAACAAAACCTTCAAAAGATGAGCGATTACTTCAAGAGACCGAACCTAAGAGTAATTGGACTTCCTGAGGCAGAAAAAGAGACAGAGACCACCCTGGATCAAACATTCCATGAAATTATTTAAGAAAACTTCCCTAATCTCATCAGTGATGCAAAAATTCAAACAGAAGAGATTCAGAGAACCCGTGCAAGACAACAAATGAGAAGACCAACTCCCAGACACATAATAATTTTCCTAAACAAAGTAGGTAGAAAAGAAAAAATCCTAAAGGCAACACGAGAAAAAGGCAGACTATCTACCGGGAAAGACCAATTAGAATAGCAACAGATTTATCTACAGAAACACTTCAGGCTAGGAGAGCTTGGAGCCCAATCTTCAAAGTTCTCAAAGAGAAACAATTTCAACCAAGAATAGCCTACCCAGCTAAGCTAAGCTTCATCAGTGAGAAAGAATTAAAATATTTCCCAGACACCCAATCCCTGAGAACTTACACTGCCTCCAGACAACCTCTATAAGAAACACTTAAGAAAGTATTAAACACAGAAGAAAAAGAAAAAAGAATGACAACGTTCTTCACAAGAGTGCAGGAAAAAGACTGAAAACATACATGAATCAACCCCAAAACCAAAAGAAAAATAACAAGCAAACTGGAACAGCAACAACTCTATAAGAACCTCATGACAAGGATAAACCCTCACATTTCAGTAATTAGCCTGAATGTGAATGAACTAGATGCACCACTGAAAAGTCATAGAATGACAAAATGGATAAAATATCATGAGGCAATAATATACTGTCTCCAAGAGACTCATTTAACCAGAAAGGACACTCACAGACTCAAAGTAAGAGGATGGGAAGTAAAATTTCAGGTGAACCGAACACAAAAGAAAGTTAGAGTTGCAATCTTAATCTCAGAAAAAATATCCTTTAAGCTATCAAAAATTTAAAAAGCACAGAAGGTCACTACATGATGAAAGGTTCAATCCATCAACAAGATATAACCATCCTAAACATATATGCATTCAACATAGGGGCACCAACTTTCATAAAGCAGCTTCTAGGCAAACTTAAAAAAGATATTGACTCTAACACTATCATAGTTGGAGACATTAATACTCCACTTACAGCCCTAGACAGATCATCAGGACCAAAATTCAGCAAGGCGATCCAGAACCTCATTCTGACTCTTGACCAAATGGATGTAATTGATAACTACAGAACAGTCCATCCAATGAACACAGAATATACATTCTACTCATCACCACATGGAACGTACTCTAAGATTAACCATATTCTTGGCCATAAATCAAACATAAACAAATTTCATAAGACTGAAATTTTGCCATGTACCTTCTCAGACCACAGTGGAATAAAAATAAATATCAACACCAACAAATTTCCCCCAAGGCCCCCAAAGACAGGGACACTAAACAGCATGTTGCTAAACAACTCCTGGGTCAACACAGAAATCAAAACAGAGATCAAAAGATAGCTGGAAACAAATGAAAATGAAAAACATTTTACTAAAATCTCTGGGATGCCATGAAAGCAGTAGTAAGAGGGGAATTCATTTCTCTACAGATGCACATGAAGAAAATGGAAAGATCACAAGTTAACAGGCTAACAAGTCAACTAAGGAAGCTGGAAAAGCAAGACCATCAAAATCATAACTTCAGCAGAAGAAACCAGATCACCAATAAAAGCCCAAATCCAGAATATAGAAGACGAAAAGATAATATTAAAAAATCAACAAAACAAAAAGCTGGTTCTTTGAAAGTATAAACAAGATCAATGATCTCCTAGCTAGACTGACCAAGAAAAAGAGAGGAAAAGCCCAAATAAACACAATCAGAATCACAAAAGTTGAAGTCACATCTGACCCTGAAGAAATACAAAAGATTATCAGAGACTACTATGTACTCTTGTATGGAAACAAACTTAAAAACCTTAAGGAAATGGAGGACTTTCTGACATCTCACAATCTCCTTAGGTTGAAACAAGAAGAAATCGAGACCCTAAATAGACCAATAACAATCCAGGAAATTGACTATGTCATAAGGAAACTACTTACAAAAAAAAAAAAAAAAAAAACCCTGGACCAGATGGTTTTCCAGCAGAATTATAAAAAAAATACAAGGAGGATTTGATACCAATCTTATTAAAATAATTCCAGGAGATTGAGAAAGATGGAACTCTTCCCAAATCATTTTATGAAGCTAACATCACATTGATACCCAAGCCAGGTAAAGATCCAACAAAGGAAGAGAACTACAGGCTAATATCCTTGATGAACATAGATGCTAAAATTCTCAACAAGATTCTAGCAAACCAGATCCAACAACAAATCTTAAAAATCATACACCATGGCCAAGTAGGCTTCATTGCCAGGATGCATGGCTGGTTCAACATCTGCAGGACTATAAACGTAGTTAAATAGTTCAACATCTGTAAAAACAAAAACCACATGATTATATCATTGGGCATGGAAAAAGCTTTTGATAAAATCCAACACCCCTTCTTGATAAAAACCCTCGAACATCTAGACATGGATGGATCATACCTCAAAATATTAAGAGACATCTACGAGAAACCCACACCCAGCATACTGCTAAACACAGAAATTGGAACCATTTCCCCTAAAAACTGGAACAAGACAAGGATGCCCACTCTCACCCTTCCTGTTCAAAATTGTTTTGGAAGTCCTAGCTAGAGCAATCAGACAAGAGAAGGTGATCAGGGGTATCCAAATAGGAAAAGAGGAAGTCAAGTTATCTTTCTTTGCAGATGATATGATTGTGTACCTTGAAAACCCAAGAGAATTAGTCAAAAACCTTCTTGCACTGATAAAGGACTTTGGCAAAGTCTCATGGTATAAAATAAATGTGGAAAAGACAACTACATTTCTGTACACCAATAATAAACAAATGGAAACCCAAATAAAATGCTCAATTCCATTCACCATAGCCACACAAAAAATGAAATACCTGGGCATCTTCCTAACCATAAATGTGAAAGACTTTTACTATGAAAACTACAAAACACTGCTCAAAGAAAATCAAATATGACACAAACAAGTAGAAAAATATTCCATGCTCATAGATTGGAAGAATCAATGTTGTTAAGAGGCCCATTCTACCTAAGGCAATCTACTGATTTAATGCAATACCCATCAAATTACCAGCAACATTCTTCACAGACCTAGAAAAAACTATACAGGAATTCATATGGAAACATAAATGACCAAGAATAGCCAAAACTATCCTCAGCATAAAACACAGAGCAGGAAGTATCACACTCCCAGACTTTAAACTTTATTATAAAACTATAATAATCAAAATAGCCTGGTATTCATACAATATCTGGCATACAGACCAATGTAATAGAATTGAGATTCCAGAAGCAAAAGCTCAATTTCTCAACCAACTCATCTTTGACAAGGCCTCCACCATCCATACTGGGAAAACTGGCTGACCACATGCAGAAGATTGAAACAGGACCCCTACCTATCCCCAAACACAAAAAACAACTCTTAATGGATCAGAGACCTAAATGTAAAACCTCAAACTATAAGAACCTTAGAAAATGCAGGCGACACTCTTATGGAAGTTGGAACCAGCTACCAATTCCTGAGCAAAACCCAAAATGCCCAGGCCATAAGAAATAAAATAGGCAAATGGGACCTCATCTAACTGACAATCTTCTGCAAAGCCAAAGAAACCATCAAGATAGTGGGGAGACAGACCACAGACTGGGAAAAATATTTGCCAACTCCATGTCTGACAAAGCCTAACATCAAGAATCTACAAGGAACACAAATGTGCTGACAAGAAAAAAACAAACAGCCCCATTACAAAGTGGGCAAAATATATGAATAGACACTTCTCAAAAGAAGACATATGAGCAGCCAACAGATACATGAAAAAATGTTCAGCTTCACTAGTCATCAAGGAGATGCAAATTAAAACTACACTGAGATATCACCTAACTCCAGTCAGAATGGTTATCATGAATAATTCAAAAAAGAACAGATGCTGGTGAGGATGTGGTGAACAGGGAACACTTCTACACTGTTGTTGGGTATGTAAACTAGTACAGCCTCTGTGGAAAACAGTGTAGCGATTCCTAAAAGTCCTAAAAATTGACCTTCCATATGACCCTGTAATCCCCCTACTGGGAATATACCTGGAAGAACTCAGATCACTCTATAAAAAAGGTGCCTGAACACGTATGTTTATCACAGCATTGTTCATAATAGCAAGAACATAGAACCAACTGTGCTGCCCATCAAAGGAGGACTGGATAAAAAAAATGTGGTACATATACACAATGGAATATTACGCAGCCATAAATAACAAAATCATGAACTCTACAGCAACCTGGATGGAATTAGAGTTTATAATACTGAGTGTTCTTTCACAGAAACAAAGATCTGAGTATCACATGTTCTCACTCATAAGTGGACCTTGAACAACTACTGGAATACTATAACAAAAGGATTGACATTAGTGGGAAACTGCGGGGGGCAGGGGGAATAGGAGGTGGGATTGACAGTAGTTGAGATCTGCCTGGGGGGAGCACACCTCATCAACAAGGGTACCTGCACAATGAATATTTGTGTACCTAACCCTGAATTGTACCCCACAATTTTAAAACAAAACAAAATAAAATATAAATAAAATAAAAATAAACAAACATTCACCTTAGATGGAAAATATAAAATGTACCCTTCAAAAAAATTTTTTTTCTCACAATAATCATAGAGTCAAGGAATTTCAATTAACTCTTAGAAAAGACGGAATAATTTGACATTTAAAAATATAAATTATAGCATACTTAATATGGTATTCATATATAAGTAGAAATTGCAGTAAGTACAAAATAGACACAAAACAAATTTCTTGTATTGTTTTAAGATTCAACTGCTTTTTTGTGAAATATTTGACAGTCCAAAAGAAAATACTGCTTATGCAAAGAAAATACATAAATATTATTTTAAATTTAATAACATAATATGCCAGAAAAATAATTTATACAAGCTTCTCCCCAGAACAAATAAAAAACAAGCTCTACATATCAGATTCATTAATTTATAGCAAACATTTTCCTTTAAGATTTGTTCATAGAATTCAGGATATATCACTTGGCTAAATAGTAATATTAATTGATGATGTGCAAGAAACAAGCAAGAGAAGTGCAATGCAGAGGCAGATGAACAGCACCATATATGCTTTATATTCTCCAGCATTCTGGCTGTCTTGTTTTATTTTTTTAAACAAAGTTTATTAGAGAAAGGAGAGGAAAAAGATAGAGAGACATGCCAGAGCTGGCATGGTGAAAGAAAACCGTGATTTTGCTATTGACAATAGGCCTAATATACCTTCACAATGTTATATATAGATCTCTCTCTCTCTCTCTCTCTCTCTCTCTTTATATATATATATATATATATATATATATATATATATATATTATATATAGAGACTTTAAAATTTTTATTTTAAAGATGTGGAGTACAATTCAGTGTTAGGTATAAAAATGGTCATTGTGTCTGGTTGCTTTTTAAAGAACATTCAGAACATCAGAAAGACATAACATTAAAAAGAAATTCATCTACTTCACAGGGGCTTACTTAATGGCTAGTAGCCAAGGCATTTGATCCTAAAATTTTGATTATTATTGCTCATGAAGTAGGCCTTCAAAACAGTAAGTTTTCAAGGGTTTTTTTTGCCTTCTTTGTAATGGGGCTGCTTGTTTTTGTTGTTGTTATTTGTTTGTTTTTTACTATATGACAACTCTTCAAATGTTTACATACCATGATTTCCTTTTGTTCCCTCTTCTTATTTCCTATTATGATACTTTTCAAATTCCTATTTGACTCACACCTGTCTGAGAACGTTCTAGTCTCCTCGATTTGAATAGTGGTTGAAGGTCTTTGATGTTCTTCAGGGAATTTATTAGCAATTTAGTGGTTTGAAAAGAGCTATCTTTCACTCAGTTCATATGTAGTATTTATGATATAGCACAGACTTTTTGATGTCTGAGGGCCAGTATTGCTTCATTCCCTAAGATCCTGAGTAAGAAACAACATATATTCTATTAAACTATTTTCAATGTCTATAGCTAAGTATTTTCCCAATGAGAAATAAAATATACTTTTAAAATATGGGCTTTTAGTACTCTGTCAACCAACAAAACGAGTGTCTTCCAAAGGACTTTACATATAATTGACATTAAAAATGTCTATTAAGTAAATTCATGAACTGACTACATCTTTGAATAAATTACAACTTTTATCTTTGCATATCTCCAGGTTTTGGAATATTTTCATAAATATCTGTTGTTGATATAAGTGACAAGGCAGTTCAACACTGAGTAACCAGAAATTGCTCATGGTAGAGGTACAACTGAAAAGTGGCCTGTGATGTATAAATATTTTCAGCAGTTCTCAATGGCAGTAGAAGATGAGAAATCCTGAGATGGATAAAGTAGAAGAAATTTCCCACAAACTTCATTATACCATCTCTAATTATGTTGATATTCCATAATCATCTCTTTGAACTTCTAAAGATATAAAGAGTGTAATGAATAAAGTTATACAGAAGTAAAAAAAGATATAAAGATATAAAAAATAATATCATATGTTCTAAACTTTTTGTATATGTTTTATGTCTTATCCACATTCCTGAGGAAGAATAATGATAAAAAACAAGGCCATGTGTTGTTGTTGTTGTTGTTGTTGTTGTTTTAATTCTCTTATAGCACTGAGTATAAGGCATGTTAATTTATTGTAAGGACTTCAATGAAGTAGATAGCTAATCTGAGTAAATAGATGAAAAATTGTGTCTTGGGTTTTGAAAAATAGTTAAAGCATTTATATATCGAATTAATTACAATTGAAAAATATTATCTAATAGTTCAAATTACATTTATGCAATAGTTATGCTTGTAGTTATATGGTGAAAAAAACCCAAGACACAATTTTCCTAGGTAACAGAATTGTCAACAGTAACACTCCTGAGGGCTTATTCGTTACTGAGGCATCATCTTTTGGAAAAAAATCATAGAAATTATATCAAATATTTCAAAAAAAATTTAAACTAAATATTTTATGGGTATTAAACACTAGAGGTTTTTGACTTTTAGAATAATTAATATATATGTATATATGTGTGTGCATGTGTGTACAAAGTCCAAATGAATTAGAATGATTTCTTTTTATTCTCACAAATTTATTTTCAAATGTAGAAAATATTATAAAAATGAATCGATTAAGAATTTTTTTTAAAAAGTGAAGAAAGATAAAAAATAGAAAGTGAGGAGGAGACCTGGGGGAAGTAAAAGGATAAGAAAAGATGTCATTGGAGATGGTGATTGATTTGGAAAAAGACTGTCACTCTCTAAAAGATAGTAGCCATATTAAAGGTGTTTTTCGATAGGGGAAGATTAGAGAATTCTCACTTAAGTAGTTTCACAGAATCACATACATATATATGTTGGTAAATTTACCACAGCCTAGTTTTTAAGTCTTTTAGAATTTAAACATGAGCAATATAGCATAGTATTTAATGAAATATTGTTGGAACGATGGAAACCATGTTAATTATAATATTGTATAGACTATTGTATGTTTACCTGGAAGGACTTAACAGATCATTTTGCCCCTTTATTTTGACATATTAAAAATTGTGGGATACAGAGAAGTTATATATCTTAGCCAAGATCACTCAGCTGGTTAGTGATACAAATTTATTTTCTCTATTAAAAACTATTTGATGTAATGTTACAAAAGGGTAGATATGGTAGTCACCCAAGAAAACACAGGAAGGCATCCTGTGTGCTTAGGGAAACATGAGATTCATCTCAAGAAGCATTAAAGGAAAGTGTTTATCAATCCATATTTATGGCCCATCATCTGGTTCACACCATTGGAGATTTAAACTGATAATTTAGTTTAACAGCAAAATCAGTTCTATCTCTCAGGAACAGATTTACAAAGTCAGGAGAGTGATGTATACAATCATAATGTCAATGTATTAAATTTTAATAATAAATGCCCTAGAGCAGGTCTCAGGTCATTAATACTAAGTTTTCTCATTACTGCCATTGGATATTCAGTTTCGTTGCATACAGAAACAAGGCATCTTTTCCCATGTCTAAGGAATTTTTATAAAGAAAATCTAATGAGTTACTTTGCTAACACTTGTCAGCTTTTACTATTTTATAATCTCAGAAATAGCTGCCTTAATTTTCAGTCAAATGACTTTTTTTCCCTTTGATGGATAAAATGGGTTAAGTCATCTTTGGGATGTCTATTGCATCTCACATAACCATATAGAATCTCATATAGCTGTGAAGGCCAATAAAAGTTGAGCTGCTTATTTTTATGTGAATATAACTTATATATGATTAAAACTTACTCCTATCTCAGTTAGGAGTTTTTGAATATAAGCTAAAAACTCTTTCTCAGAACACCTTAAAAAAGGAAGAATTATTTAATATAAGGGTGCATATCGGCTGGAAGTAGAAATGGATCTGGTAATATAACTATCAGGAACCAAATGCTCTTTTGGGACAGGTTAAATTTGTCTTTTCTTTGTCTACTCTAACCCTTGTATATATCATGATCTTTCAATTTTAGATATTTGTGACAACTGCCTTATGCTCTTTATATTCTTTATGTCAGATTCCCAGGAGAAAAATTTTGATCTTTTCAGCTTAATTGAGGTTGGGAGGGGGAGCAAGATAAACAGTGGGCTACCTGGCCTGTTCTTTGGTTAGGTAGCTAACCTTAAAGAAATGACAGAGTGGAGTTTATTGCAATTTCTGCTCAGGAGAGTGGATAAGAACTAGTTGAATAGAAATGCTATAATAATGAAGATCACCATGATTTGCATCTAGTATCCTACCACATTTCAAAGATCCATTATTTTAATAAGTGTAACATTACTGCTTTCTGCTTATTTTACTGAGACATTACCAATAGTTATAATTATGAACACGTATTTTCTCCCAATTTTATATAATAATATTTCACACTTGTACAGCACTATTTAGCTGACAAAATTCTTTCATATACATTATTTCATTTGACTGTTACAATAACTCTATTAAGAAGATGAAATTGGTTTAGCTATTTTCATTTTTGAACTTTTAACAGCTGCGTTTCAAGAGATTGCATGCAATTAGTAAAATAAATATTTAACTATCAGGAAATTTTTACTCTAATTCCTCTTACAAAACCAATTGGCCACAGGATTGGTCAAGTGACTCTCTTTCTGAGTCTCAGGTTTTTCATTTAAAATGAAAGAGGTGGACTAAATTATCTACAGATGTTCTATCAGCTCAAGCATTCTATTTTTCGAAGTGACTTGGTTAAGGTCACAAACTAATAATTATTTGGCAGAGTTTCATTTGCTATCCTAGCATCGGCTTAAAAGGTTTTTCCTGATATTTTCAAAGGCCAATTTCAATTTCTGGGCTTTTAGTGTACCGAACTGCCACAAGATGGAAAACCAAATGTCTGCATCATCTTTGTATTTAGGTGGTCAGGATACATGATATGATAAGAGTATTTGTAGCTTCCTAGATTATAGAAGTTTGTAATCTTGTGCTTAATATGTATTCTATTTCTTTTTTGCCTTTTTTCTTTTGTTCTTTTATTATTTTAATTAAACATTGAATTATATCAGCATTATATATTGTATTATTTATGTTTTACTTGTGATTGTAGTCTTAAGTGTGTAATTCAAAACAGCTCCAAAAGAGCTTAATGAGAGAAAGTACACTTTTGTGTTAGAGAGTGACTAGCAAAAGTAAAACATTCTGATTTGGATGTATTCTGATAATTGATATTTACTTTCAAGTACTTGTGCTTATTTAATGAGATGTGATGCTGTTTTAACAAAAATGTGTGTTAGTTTGTTTCCCCTGCAATTTTTATATTCTTACATAGATTTCTATTCATTTTTTTCAAAAACAAATTTTGACTTAGAATAATTTGTCCTATGTGGAGTTTTGTCAAGAAATAACCTCACAAGGATAATTTGTCTGTTTTTTATGTGCTTTAATTGTCTAATACAAAAACATCCTCATTTTCTTAGTTGAGTTGAATAAAATTGGTAAAATTATAAATATGGTGAGCATAAAGTTATCCTTAATATTTTACTAATTTGCAAATTTAGCATTATTATCTTATACGTGTTAAAAGAAAACCTTTACACAAATTAAGTTTAAGAGTTTAATTGAATAAAGAACAATTTCTGAATCAAGTAGCTCTCAAACAAGAATAGGCTCAAAGAGGCTCCAGCACTGCTTTGTGGTCAAGTAAAATTATGGAGAGAAAAAAGGAAGTGACATAAAAAAAAATTGAAGTGATATACAGAAACAGTCAGATTGGTTACAGCTAGACATTTGCTGTATTTGAACATAGTTTAAACATTTGACCATTTTTAGTTGATTGAACTCAGTGATTGACACAAGAATAGGTTCCAGTCTATTTACATATTTAGTTAGGTCACAGTTTACTATGTAGAGAGATAACTTTGGACTGAACTTAGAATATGTAAGCAGACAGCTCTAGGCTTAATTTAATTTAACGTAGTACTGAATTGCATGACTTTAATTTGAATTGAGACAAAATTTTTATTTTATTTTATTATTTTGACGATGTGGGGTATAATTCGGGGTTAGTTATACAAGTGGTCACGGTATAGGTAAAGTTTGGGCCTCACTTTGGTCCCCACTTCACCTGGTTTGAGGTCAGTTTCCCTTATGGATGTTATGTGCCCCCTCCTCCCCTGGCAGTTTCTGGCTACTGCCAATCCCTTTCTTATAGTATTATGGTAAATTTTCAGGGTCTGCTTATGAGTGAGAACATGCTGAGATAGGAGATAGCTAGAGAAAGGCTAGGCAGACAGTCAGGTCCTGTGGTAATAATGTAATGAATTCCCAGCAAGCCTCTCAGGCTCAGCATTGGTAAACAAGTTCCCTGCAAGTCTCTCAAGCAAGAGCGTAGGTACTCACTGTTGGGATCAAAAACAGCCAATCAGCTCACCATTAGGTCCCTACCTTAATACTGACCAATCAGAACAGCTACAGCTCACAGCTAGTGCTAGCCAATTGGCTTGGACTTAGGGTTATATAAGCACCAGGTTTTTGGCCCCAAATGGGCAACCCCTTTGGGCCCCTCCCATAGTGGGAGCTTCTCTGTCCTTTCAATAAATCCTGCTTTCTCACTTTCTGACTGTCCATGTCCCTCATTCTTCCTGGGCATGAGACAAGAACCTCGACCCTGAAGAGCTGCAACCTGAAGAGCTACAGAAGATCGTTGGAGCTGGCTGAACAAGGAGAGCTGCCAGAAGAAGGTGAAACTTCAAAGCTGAGGCACCTCAGGGGCTAGACTTGCCAGCCCACCAAACCAGCAACAATCTCAGGGCTTGGCTTGCCAGCCCATTAGAGGCTACACTCTAGGGGCTTGACTTGCCAGTCCATTAGAGCTGACATTTTTTGAGGCTAGACTTACCAGTCCGTTGATGACCCTCTCTGGGGCTTGGCTGGCCGACCCATTGAGCTGACACTCTTGAAGCCCAGGCTGACCTGAAATATCCGCATCAATGTGGTACTCAGTTCTTTGTTTCTGTGATAGATCACGGAGTATTATAGACTCTCAATTCATCCAAGTTGCTGTGAATCCATAATTTTGTCCTTCTTTATGGCTGCATAATATTCCATTATGCATATGTACCACATTTTTGTTATTCAGTCCAGTTTCAGTGGGCAGCATGGTTGGTTCCATGTTTCTGCTATTGTAAATAGTACTGCAATAAACATGTGTGCGCAGGTTTCTTTTTTGGAGAATGATTTAAGTTCCTCTGGGTATATTCCCAGAAAGGAAATTGCTGGATAATATGAAAGATCATTTCTGGTTCTTTTAGGAATCTCCAAACTATTTTCCATAGAGGTTGAACTAGTTTGCATCCCCACCAACAGTGTGAAAGTGTTCCCTTTGCTCCATAACCTCCCAGCATCTGTCGTTTTTTGGTTTTTTGATCATGGCCATTCTTACTGGAATTAGGTAGCAACTCAATGTTTGGGTTTTGATTTGCATTTCTCTGATGACTGGTGAGGTTGAACATATTTTCATGTGTCTGTTGGCTGCTTTTATGTCTTCTTTTGAGAACTATTTATGTCTTTTATGTCTTTTGCCCACTTTTTTTTTTTTTTTTTGAGTTGGAGTCTCACTCTGTCGCCCAGACTGGAGTGCAGTGGCCGCTTCTGGCCACTGCAGCCTCAACCTGCTGGGCTCCTGCGATCCTTCTCCCTCAGCCTTCCAAGTTGCTGGAACTACAGGCACGCACTACCACAACCGGCTAGTTTTTTGATTTATTGTAGAGATGAGATCTCACCAAGTTGCCCAGGCGGGTCTCAAACCTGCGGGCTCAGGCAATCCACTCACCTCAGCCTCCCAAGGCGCGGGATTACAGGCTGAGCCACCGAGCCTGGCATTTTGCCTACTTTTTAATGGGGCTGTTTGTTTTTTTCCTTTCGGCATGTTTTAGTTCCTTGTAGATCCTGGATGTTAGGCATTTGTCAGACATGCAGTTGGAAAATATTTTTTCCCATTCTGTGGGCTGTCTCCCCACTCTCTTGATGGTTTCTTTTGCTTTGCAGAAGGTTTTCAGTTTGACGAGGTTCCACTTGTCTATCTTATCTCTTATGGCTCTTGGAGTTTTGATCAGAAATTGGTTGCCTATTCCAGTCTCTATGAGGGTGTCTTCTGCATTTTCTAAGATTAAAGTTTGAGATTTTACGTTTAGGTCTTTGATCCATTTAGAGTTGATTTTTATGTCTGGTGATAGATAGGGGTCCTGTTTCATTTTTCTGCATGTGGTCAGCCAGTTTCCCCAGCACCATTTACTGAATAGGTTCTCCTCTCCCAATTAGTTGCTGGTGGAGACTTTGTTCAGCGTGAGTTGGTTGAGAAATTGAGGGTTTGCTTCTGGAATCTCTATCCTGTTCCTTTGTTCTATATGCCTGTTCTTGCACCAATACCAGGCTGCTTTGATTATTGTAGCCTTATAATATTGTTTAAAATCTGGAAGTGGAATACCTCTTGCTTTTTTTCTTTTGCTAAGGATTGTTTTGGCTATTTGTGGTTGTTTATGTTTCCATATGAATTTCTATATTGTTTCCAGGACTGAAAAGAATGATGTTGGTAATTTAAAGGGTACTACATTGAATCTGCAGATTGTCTTTGGTAGGATGGTCACCTTAACCATGTAAGTTCTTCTAATTCATGAGCATGGAATATATTTTCATTTGTTTGTGTCATCTTTGATTTCTCTGAGCAGTGTTTTGTAGTTTTTGTTGTAAAGATTTTTCACTTCTCTGGTTGGAAGATAGATGGCAACTCTTCTAGTCAATGATAAAAGTGAGAAAAATACTTTTTTTTTCTTGAGTCAGGACTCACTCTGTTGCCTAGGCAAGGGTAAGAGGCAAAATTTTAAAATAAAAGAACAAATGTATACTAATTATTTTTAAAATTAAGACCAAAATATTAATGTTATTCAGCTTTGCTATACTATATTATATCTATTTTTATGTAAAATTTCTCCCAGGATTAGAAACAAACAGAATATGTTTTTTTTTTAGAGTTGTTTGAAGTTATCATTCCATTTCACCAAGGTTGTTTATTAATAAGAGAGCCTTAGCTGAAAGGAGGAAATTGATTCTCATTCACAACCTAGCTGGGACTCACTGAGATTTTAAAAGTATATACTATTTTAGCAGCAATTCTATACTCTCCAAAGATGTCAGTCTCACGGCCAATGTTTCCAAGGTTAAATTTAATTTTTCTTTCAGATATTAATTTGCAAAACTTTATTCCCAGGTTTTTGCTAATTTTTTTTCCTTAACATTGTTGATTTAACTATTCTTTGATCTTGTTAAGATATTTTATGGCCGGGTGCAGTGACTCTGCCTGTAATCCCAGCACTTTGGGAGACCGAGGTGAGAGGACTGTCTGAACCCGGGGGTTCGAGACCAGCCTGGGCAACATGGTAAGACCTCGTCTCTAGACTAAATTTCAAAAACTAGCCAGGCATGGTGGCATGTGTCTGTAGTTCCAGTTACTTGGAAGGCTGAAGTGAAAGGATCGCCCGAGTCCAGCAGGTCAAGGCTGCAGTGGCCGTGAGTGTGCCACTGCACTCCAGCCTGAGCAACAGAGTGAGACCTCAATTAAAAAACAAGATATTTTACTGGTTTTTCCTTTATGATAACAGTCCCCAAACTTGTTGGCATCAGGGAACTGTTTCGTGGAAATTTTCCACAGATTGGTGGGGGCATACTTTGGGGATAATTCAAGAGCATAACATTTATTTTGCACTTTATTTCTATTATTATTATATTGTAATATATAATGAGATAATTATACCACTCACCATAAAAAAGCATGGACAAAGTGGTAAGTAAAATAATAGACGAACCACGCATGCACT
>CAUYQG010004308.1:0-18269 GCA_963574415.1 Tarsius wallacei
TCTTTTTTTTTTTTTTTTTTTAGTTGGAATCTCAATCTGCCACCCAGACAATAGTGCAGTGACCGCTCCTGGCCACCACAGCCTCGACCTGCTGGGCTCCGATGATCCTTCCGCCTCAGCCTTCCAAGTAGCTGGAACTACAGGCGCGCACTACCACGCCCGGCTAATTTTTGATTTATTGTAGAGATGAGGTCTCGTCAAGTTGCCCAGGCGGGTCTCAAACCCGCGGGCTCAGGCAATTCACTCACCTCAGCCTCCCAAGGCATGGGATTACAGGCTGAGCCACCGAGCCCAGCTTATCTTTGTATTCTTAATGGTGTCTTTTCATGAACATACATTGTATATTTCATGAAGTCCAAAATCTACCCGACTTTTTTCTTCTATGGTTAGTTCCCCCTCTAAGAGGTCTTTGCCATTCCAAGGTGCTCTATGTCTTCAACTTTTACATTTAGGTCTATGATCCATTCCAAATGAACTTTTTTCACATATATATTCAGTTATTTAAGTGCCATTTGTTGAAAGTGATCCCCCCCCCACATTAAATTGCCTTAGCCCCTTTGTCAAAAATTCACCACATATGTATAAGCCTATTTCTGGATGTTCTTCCTATGAGTTATTTCTCCACCTTTATGTCAGTGCCATACTATCTTCATTACCATGGGCTTATACTAGGTCTTGAAACCAGGCAGTGTTGGTCCTCCAGCATCATGGATTATCCTACCTGCAGGACTATTTTGGCATCCCAGGTGCAGTAGGCAGCCTCCAGGATCCTTCTCAGTGATCCTTGCTTCTGGGTTCTTGTGTGTTACCCCTCCCCTTGAATGTAGCCTGGATCTTGCATTCATTTCACATGTAGAGAATGGCAAACATGATGGGATTTCACGTCAGAGATTAGGTTACAAAAGGACTGTTCTCATTACCTTGCTGTCTCTGAGAGAAAGGCCCATGTGGCAAGCCCCTAAGGGACACCTCTGGTCTATCGAGGCCCTCAGTCCAAAAACCTGTGAGGAACTGAATCCCTCCAACAACCACATGAGTGAGCTTGGAAACACATTCTCTCCCACTGAGCCTCTGCATGACTTAGCCCCAGCTGAACAGTTTAACTGTGACCCTGTGAGAGACTTTGAGCCAGAGCAAGGCTACACCTAGATTCCCTGCCCACAGAAACTGTGAGATCATAAATGTTTGCTTTTTTAAGTTGCTAAATATGGGGGGCTGGGCATGGTGGCTCATATCTGTAATCCCAGCACTACGGGAGGCTGAGGCAAGAGGATTGCCTGAGCCTATGGGTTCGAGACCAACCTGGGCAACATGGTGAGACCTTGTCTCTACAATAAATCAAAAAATTAGCAGGGCATGGTGGCATGTTCCAAGTAGTTCCAGCTACTTGGAAGGCTGAAGCAGAAGGATCACCTGAACCCAGCAGGTTGAGGCTGTGGTGACCATGAGCATGCCACTGCACTCCAGCCTGGGCAACAGAGTGAGATTCCAACTCAAAAAAAAAGGGGAGATATTTGTTATGTAACAATTGATTACTAATATATTAGATCCTATGTATTCCCATATAAAATTTGGAATCATGTCAGTTTCTACAAAAAAGACTTGGAATTTTGACTGGGAATGAACTGATTCTATGTTTCAGCTTGAGGTGAATTTTCTGATTCATGAACATGGTATGTATTTTCCTTTATTTAAGTCTTTGATTTTTCTTAGCAATGATTTGCAGTTTCCAGGGTAGACGTCTTGCATATTTTTTCTTAAATTTATTGCTAAGATTTTTTTTGTTGTTGTTAAATTTGTTACTAAGAATTGTATCATGTTTTTGACACTATATAAATTGCAGTTTTGATTTAATTCACCAATCATTTGTTGTTAGTATATGGAAATACACTTGATTTTTAAATATTGACCATATATCCTGCAGCCTTACTAAATTCACTTATTAGTTTTATAATAAGTGTTAATAGATGCGCCTGGGATTTTTATGTACACACTTTTGCTTTCTATTAATAAAGACAGTTTTACTTCTTCCTTTCCAGTCATGTTGCCTTTTCATTCTTGCCTTACTGCATTGTCTAGGACCTCCAATGAATGATGACTAGAGACAGTAAGAGTGGACCTCCTTGTCTTCTTTCTTAATATATTTAGCATTTCCAGTGATTATTTCCAATGCTTTTTTTTCCTGTGGATTCATGTTTCCATCTGGTACAAGACCCTTCAGCCTGAACAAATTCCTACTGCATTTCTTTAGTGAAGATGTTTTAGTTATTTGTCACTGCTTAATAAATCACTCAAGCATGTCGTGTGTTAAACCAACAAGTCATTTATTGTTGCTCATGATTTCGATGGTCAGTAATCCAGGAGCAATTGAGTTGAGTGGTTCTGGCTCAGGGTCCCTCATGAAATTATAGTCAAGATGTCAGCCAGTGACAGCCATCTGGAGCGGGAAGACCTGTTTACAAGCTCACTCATGAAGTGGTTGACAGTCCTCTGTTCCTCACTGGATAGCTCAGTTTTCTGCTGCCAATATAATAGTTACTGCCAGCATGGTGACTTCAGACAGCAGAAATGTATTCTTCCACAGTTCTGGAGGGCAGAAGTTTGCAATTGGTTTCACTGGGCTATAAAATTAGGTGTGGGTAGGACTGTGCTCCCTCCAGAGGCTCTAGGGGAGGATCTGCTCCTTGCCTCTTCCAGCTTTTGATGTTACCAGCATTCCACTCTTGGCTTAAAGTTGCATCATTCCCATCTCTGCCTCTTTGGTCACATTGTCTTCTCTTCTGTGTATGTCAAATCTCTCTCCAACCAGGCATGGTGGTTCATGACTTTAATCCCAGCACTCCCAGAGGTGGGAGAATCACTTGAACCCTGGAGTTTGAGACCAGACTGGGCAACATAGTGAGATCTTGTCTCTACAGAAAATCAAAAAATTAGCCGGGCATGGTGGCACACATCTGTAGTCCCAGTTACTCAGGTTATTGAGGTGGAAGGATCACATGAGCCTAGGAGGTCAAGGCTGTAGAGAGCTGTGACCATGCCACTGCACTCCATCCTGAGTAACAGAGTGAGATCCTGGCTCAAAAACAAAATAAAATAAAGTAAAATAAAACTCTCCGCTCCCTCTTATAAGAATACATGTGATGGCATTTAAGGTCCAACTGGATAATACAGGGTAATCTCCCTGTCTCAAGATCCTTAACTAATTACATCTGCAAATCCCTCTCCAACTTCTGTTTTTTTGCCATATTATTTTAACAGCTTTCAGAGATTAAGAAGTGGATAGCTTCTGGGGGACATTTTCAACTTACCACACTGGCTGTTGGCCTTAGTACTTTGCCAGTGGGCCCCTCTCCAGAAGCTGCTTGAGTGTCCTCATGACATAGCAGCCAGTGGCTGAGGCTAGGGCCATTTCAAAGCCTCCTTCACTCATGTGTCTGGTGCCTGAACTAAGAAGACTAAATATGCTGGGATATGGAACCGCTGGGTTATGGAACCGCCGGGCTCTTCAGTCTCTCAGCCTCTATGTGGCTTCTCCACAGGGTCTTTAATCTGGTAGCTTCAAGGTAACCAGACTTCTGATATGGTGGATCAGGGACCCAACAAGTATGTGTCCTGAGAGGATCAGGTGGAAACTGTGTCACTTTGTATGACTTAGCCTTGGAAACCATACAGTGCTACTTCCGATGTTTGTACTTGTCAGAAGCCCATCATTAGGCCAGCCCATATTCAAAAAGAGGTGAATTAGCCTCCACCTACTGATAAGAGGAGTGTTAAGGAATTTGCAGATAAGATTTCAAGCCACCCACAGCACTTTGCTGGTGACAAATCCTCCTATCTTTTATTTAAATAAAAAAGTCATTGTTTCCCTTGGTTTTCAAGGATATATTTATTGGAAAACAATCTTGGCTTGATCATTAACTTAAATAGTCAGTCATCAAGTTGGGTGTAGTGACTCATGCCTGTAAGTCCAGCACTTTGGGAGACCAAGATGGGAGGACTGTTTGAGGGCAGGAATTCATGACCAGCCTGGGCAACATGGAGACCTCGTCTCTCCAAAAAAAAATTTTTTTAATTAGCTTGGCATGGTGGCAAGCTCCTGCAGTCCCAGCTACTCAGGAGGGCTGAGGTGGGAGGATCACTAGAGTCCAGGAGGTTGAGGCTGTATTGAGCCAAGATTGCACCAATGCTCTCCAACCAGGACAACAGAGCGAGACTCCATTTCTAAAAAAATTTAAAAAGTTAACCATTATTTCTATTATTATTTCCTTTTATATAACGTGTTCATCCCACCTCACTTCACCCTGCTTTGATTGCCTTTAAAATATTATATTTGTCGTTGGTTTTCAGCAGTTTGACCATGATGAATTGAAGAGAGGTATTCACAAAGTCACTCCATCATCTCCATCTCCACAATCAATTTTAAAACACTTTCATCTATTAAAAAGAAACTCTAGAACCATTTGTAGTCACTTCCTGTTTCTCTTTGATTCCCCTAATCCTAGGAAACCACTAATCTTTTTCTTATCTATAGATTTGTTTATTCTGAACATTTAATTTGAATAGACTGATACAATATATGTCCTATTATGACTGGCTTCTTTCACTTAACATGATGTTTTCAAGGTTCATTCATGTTGTAGTATTTGTCATTACTTTATTCTTTTTTTTTTTTTTTCAGTCAGAGTCTCACACTCACAGCCACCACAGCCTCGACCTGCTGGGCTCAGGCAATCTTTCCACCTCTGCCTTCCAGACAGCTGGAACTACATGGTGCGCCACCACACCTGGCTAATTTTTAAATTTATTGTAGAGATGAGGTCTTACCAAGTTGCCCAGGCTAGTCTTTAATCCCTGGGCTCAAGCAATCCCTTCACCTCTGTCTCCCAAAGTGCTGGGATTATAGCGTGAGCCACTCTGCCTGGCCCTTCTTGTCCATTTGTATACCTTCTTTGGAGAAATGTCTATTCAAATCCTTTGCCCAGTTTTAACTGATTATGTCTTCTTCTTATTAAGGTTTTTATTATTGTTATTAAGTTGTAAGGGTTCTCTATATATTCTAGATGCAATTCCCTCATCATATATATGATGTGCAAATATTTTCTTCCACTCTGTGGGTTAACGTTTCACTTTCTTGATGGTGTTCCTTGAAGCACAACAAATTCTAATTTTGACGAAATTCAGCTTATCTGTTTTTGTTGTTATTTGTGTTTATGCCATCATATCTAAGAAAGCTTCGCCTAACACAAGGTCACAAAGATACAATCATCTTTCCTTGTTAATATTTTTACAGTTTTAGCTCTTACACTTAGACCTTTAATACATTGGAACTAATCTGAGATATGGTGTGAGGGAGGGATCCACCTTCTTTCTTCTGCATGTGAGTGTGCAGTTGCCCCAGCACCATTTGTTGAAATGCTCTTCTTTTCTCATAGGATCATCTCAGTACTCTTCTTGAAAATCAGTTCCTTGTGTTCTTCCTCATGGAAGAATACAAAATAAATTAAATAAATAACATTTTTAGAAAGAAAATCAATTCACTGTAAATGTGAATGATTTCTGAATTTTTAATTTCATCCCATTCATCTCTATGGCCATCCTTATGCCAGTACCTCATTGTCTTGATTACTGTAGGTTTTCAACATGTTTTAAAATTTGGAAGTGTAAATCCTCCAATTTTTTTAAAGATTTTTTTTTAAGCCAGGCACAGTGGCTCATGCCTGTAATCCCAGCACTTTGAGAGGACTGCCTGAACTCATGGGTTCGAGACCAGCCTGGGCAACTTGGCGAGACCTTGTCTCTACAATAAATTAAACAAAAAGTCAGCTGGGCGTGGTGGCGCACATCTGTGGTTCCAGCTACTTGGAAGGCTGAGGCGGAAGTATCACCTAAATCCAGTGCGTCAAGGCTGCGGTGAACCAGGATCATGCCACTGTACTCCAGCCTGGGCGACAGAGTGAAACCTTGACTCAAAAAAGAGAACATGCAAAATGAAATCAGATTGCCTAGATTTCCAAATGTCCCCATTGCTAACTGCATAAACTTCTGTAAGGCACCCCATCTCTCTACCCTCCAATTGCCTCATAAAATGGGGATTATAATTCAGTACCTACTTGCTAGGATTGTTGAGTTCGTACATGTAAAGGAGTAGGAACGATGCTGGGCACATACTAAATGCTCAGTAAACCTTAGTTCTCACTTTTAAAAAGGTGACATAATGTTCCTCTAGAAGACCAGTCTCCTGCAGCTCTGTGTCCCTGCTGCACACCCCCCTTGCCTGCCATGTTCAGAGACACCTCTCACATGTACAGGTTATATATGTGTTTCTCTTCCTTATCCTCTTCTGTAGACCCTGGGCTCTTCCAGGACAAAGACCACATCTGTGAGACAGAATCGACCCACCGCAGGACACAATGTCCCCAGTGGCCCCCAGTCTCACCCCAGCTACCCCCAGTCCCACCCCAAAAAGTTCCTCTGGAGCCTAAGGACCAGGCCATTCCTCCTTCCTCTCATCTCCCTAGAAGAAAGGTGGGAATCACCTGGCATTAGAACTGGAACTCAAAGACCGTCTCATCCACACATCCCCATTTTATAGATGGGGTAACCGAGGCCTTCACAGGAGAAGAAGTATGCCCAAAGTTGTACTTGTGATACTTGACATAAAAATGGCAGGCAGTGGGAGACGAGAATGTGCTAGCATCTTGGCTTTGGGCTATGATTGTGTCCGCCCTGAGCTTCCTCTACCTTCCCCACAATGACCAAAACCACCATGGCAGTTCTATGCCTGTCATCAATTCAACATAAGAAAAGGCCTCAGTTAAGATATAATACAGGCACATTTTCCAAAAGAGTCTGATGGTGATTGACTGGAAGCAGGGGTTTCGAGGACCTTGATGCTTCACTCTCGATACCTCCCCGCTCCTTGTCCTTGTCCTGCCCCTCCCCAGTCACCCAATAGCCCTGAGACTATTGGGTATGGCTGGTTGGCTAAGGGCATCAACTCTGGAGCCCACCTGGCTGAATTTATACCCTGACTCTGCTGAACGAATGACCTTAGGCAATTTCTATCGTTTCTCTGTGCCTCGGTTTTCTCATCTGTAAAGTAGGGTGGTAATGTATCCTATGGGGCTGCTGTGAGGATTGGATGGGTAAGGCACACAGTAAGTGCTGGGCACCTGGGAGTTACTAATGGGTGCTGTTATTATTCCTGTCTGGTTTTCCTCCGTCCCTGCAGGCCTCGGGCCTGGCAACACCCAACCTTGTAGCTTTGTCCCTCCTTGGAGAGCAGAATTCCAGCCCAGGTCCCCATATGACCGATCACAGACACAAAAGTGGAAGGCCTTTTATCTGTGACATCTAAGGAAACGGAGTGACAGAGAGCTCCGAGGACCTACCCAAGGTCACACAATGGAGGTAGGGCTTGAGCTAGAGGCCAGATGTCCTGGTACCCAGGGAACTTTAACCAGGGTTCAGACCAGGCTACTTGCTGACTCCCTCAGGGCTTTGCAGTGGATCTTGCTGTCTGCCATGTTTCTTTCCGTGCAGCAGGCTGTGGGATTTGGCTTGACAGAGTTGGACACTACCAGCACTGCTAAGTGGGTTAGAAGTGAGTTGGCTGGCCAGACTGCCCCACCCACCAAGGCCTCCCAGCAAGCACACTCCCATTGGGATCTTGGCCTGGGGGCTTCGGTCAGTCAAGGGTTCCAGGATACCTGTTCCAAATACATTCTTTCTGGTGGATTCTGGGGGCAATATATCTTCAGCCACCCCTGACCTGCTGTCATCCTTTCTGAAAGATTGTGGGTCCCCAGCAGATCTCTGCCTCTGCTCAAGGTCCTGCCCCTGTGAGCTGGGGAACCATGGCCAGGAATGGCCCACAGCCTGGCCTTGGCTCCTCTCTTCTCTGGCCACCTGCCCCATGGCCTGGGGCATCTGCCCTCTGCCTCATATGAAATTATCACATCTTCACACCTTGCCAAGTTGCTCCCTTAAACGAGGAAGGCTGCCTTTTCTCAAGCCTGGGTCTCGTGTCCCCATAGTAACTGCATCTTTGTTAACTGGCCATAGACCCCTAAGCCTTTGAGGCAGGGACCACTGTCATTTTCCTCACTTCTACCCACAAGTCTGTACAATCTCTGGCACAGAGGAGGTGTGAAATCAACATTCATAGCCAGGTGCAGTGGCTCATGCTTGTAATCCCAGCACTTTGGGAGGCGGAGGCAAGAGGATTGCCTGAGTCCAGGGGTTTGAGACCAGCCTGGGCAACTTGACGAGACCACGTCTCTATAATAAATCAAGAAAAATTAGCTGAGCATGGTGGTAAGTGCCTGTAGTTCCAGCTACTTGGGAGGCTGAGGCAGAAGGATCACCTGTGTCCAACAGGTTGAGGCTGCGGTGGCTGTGAGCGTGCCACTGCACTCCAGCCTGGGCGACAGAATGAAACTCTGACTCCAAAAAGAAAGAAAGCAATGGACATTCATAGAAAGGAGGAGGATCGTGTAGGAACTATCAGTCACCAGGTCAGGGAGAGATCATTTCTAACCTTGGGAATAAGGACTTCATACGTTTATTTCATGGCAGACAATTACATTTTAAAGAAAGCAATACCTTATCCCTTGAAGGAGATCAGCCAGGCAGCTCCAGAAAGAAGCCTGATGGCTGCAGAACCTCCCCAAAGGCTTCCTAGAGGAGGTTCTGCTGGGACAGGTCAGTTCACGGATTTCCAAGACCACGTGTTTCTCAAGCCCTCCCGACCCCGGAGTGAGCCATGTACTGACTTCCTAACTGTCAAGGCTTCCACACCTCATTCATTTGGAAACTACATCCAGAGTGGCCACTGGGCCACCCAGGGTGGGGGACTGAGAGACCTGGGCACAGGGTTCCTGCTAGACTTGAAGTGCGGGGAGAGGGGGACATTTCTCCTGCCATCCCCACCCACATCAGGCACCAGTGACACCACCACTCATTCACATCCCTGCTCAGCGTTCACCAGGAGGGCAGGGAGGGGGTGGGAAGCAAGCCCACCCTGGGCTCTTCCGGGAGGGGGAGAGTTCTGGGTTCCTCTCTGGAGTTCTTGAGGGCTGGGCTGTGAACACAGCCCAGGCTTCCCAAGTTTCATGGGAACCTGAAACAGCATCTGGGTGCAGAATTACATTGATGGGAGACTCTTAAAAGGGCCCCTAACCCACCAGAGGCTCGGGACCAGCACTCCAGAGCCCAACTGTCACGGCATCCTGAGGTGGCGATAGGCAAGATGTGCTGGAATGGAATTATAATTTGGTGAAGGGCAGAAGTCTCTGGAAGCTGGGGTGCTGGCACTGACCTGCCAGCTTAGTGTAGCAATCTGACAGTCGTTTGCCATCTGACTGGTGGAAGGGCCTTTGAACAACCCCCGTCCCCATCGCTGCCTCTGTGCTATGTCCCCTGGCCTTCAATTAGGGCTTCAAATATCCCTGAAGCACCATCTAGGGCTGCCTTTATCTATTTATTTTGTTTAACTTCATCTAACCCCTATTCAACCAGAGGTACTTTGAGAGTCAGGAACTACGGCTTGCAAGTGATAATTACAGATGAAAGGATGGGTGAGCTCCCCAAGAGGGAGAGGGGGATGAAGGAAGGAAGGCAGATTGTCAGGGTAAGCTCCCAGCATGAGAGCGGGAGAGGGGAGATGGCAGGGTGGGTGGGGAGAGGCTCTCCAGGGAAAAGGAAGACACTGGTGGGGGCCCGGCTGCTGCCACAAGCCTGCTAGTCCCTGGAGTGGAGTAGGAGGTGGAGGGAGCACTGGAAGGCAGAGGGCAAGGTGCAAGGGCATTTGTTACCATGGAGTAGGGCTCTCCAGAGGTGGGGATGGAGCAGCCGGCTGAGTTTTATGATGCACGTATCATGGGTAAACCTAGTGTACATAGGGTCCTGGCCATGGAGGCCCGGGTTTAAAAGGCTGGCCCTGCCTCTCACTGGCTGCAGAATGCTGAGACAGTTTTAGAGCTCTCTGGGCCTCTGTCACCTCTTCTGAAAAATGCCACTGTGAATAAGGCCTCCATGACAGAGCCATGGAGATGACGCAAAGAACCCGTGCACAGAAAGCTCTCGATTTATTAAAGAAAAGTAAAACATGACCGGGTGTGGGGGCCCATGCCTATAATCCCAGCAGTTAGGGAGGCTGAAGTGGGAGGATCACCTGAGTGCAGGGGTTTGAGACCAGCTCAGGTAACATAGTGAGACTTTATTTCTACCAAAAAAAAAAAGCAAAGCAAGGTGGCACGCACCTGTAGCCCCAGCTACCTGGGAGGCTGAGCCCAGGATGTTGAAGCTGCAGTGAGCTGTGATTGAGTCACTGCATTCCAACCTGAGTGACAGAGTGAGACTCTGATTCAAAAAAAAGAGGAGCAAGAAAGAGAGAAAGGAAGGTAAAAAAAACCCAAGCCAAACAAGTCAAGCTTCCCTCCCAGCCCTGGGGGCCCAATGACAGACTCCCGAGACTCTGCCAAGAATGACAGCCAAACAACTGCCTCTCCTACCCGCACCGGCAGGTCCCTCTCCTGCCGCCCGCACCTCTTATGTAAGAGCCACACAGGTGGGCAGCTGGGACCCGTGCCATGTGGGTCAGAGGTATCTGGAGCCACACCTTGACAGCAGCCCCGGGGCGGGCTGGGGCGGGTCCCCACTCATGCCTGGCCCTGCTGCCTCCTCACCCGGAACCTGGGGCACCCATACTCACCATGCCTTGACTGTGGGAGCAGAGGGGATGCTGAGCCCTCTGCGTGCCGGCTGCACAGAGAAGGAAGGTGAGCATCTGGGCAGCCAGATCCCCCAGGCACACCCTCGCCTTGAGTCCTCCCTTGGGGTGTTCAGGCCGGGAACTGGGAGTCAGGGGAGAGCTGCCCATTGTCAGATCTTTGAGGTGAGGCAGTCAGTGCAAACTAAAGAGAAGCAGGGGGCCTGGGGTCTGCTGTGCAGGGTAGTGGGGAGGCCAGTAGACTGTGGCAGCTCTTGGGAGCTGGCTCTGCCCAGGGCCTGGCCGGTGTGGCCAGCGCAGGGGGGTGTGGAGGAGGCCCTGTTCCTCCCCCTGCTTGGGGTCTTTAAGACGTGGAGAAGGATCTAGACAGTTTCTTCCACTGAGAGAGAACATTCTCCATCCTTCCCAGAGATGGTTTTTCTACTGCCCCCTGAGCAGAGAAAGCTGAGAACTACAGGCAGGGGAGAAGCCGGTGGATGGGGTTGGGAATATTGGCAGAACAGGAGGAGTCCTGACGTCTGACATACGGGCCCATCCTGGTGAGCAGCTAGCCCTGGGGAACAAAGACCAGAGCCCCAAGCAGCCACCTCCTGTGAGTTGTATGCTGTTCTCCGTCGGGTCTGAGGGTGTGGGCCTACGAGGCAGTAAGACACAGCCAGGTGCCCGGTCCCAGAGCTGGTGAGTCATGCCCAGGAAGGAGGACGACTGTCCCCTCACCCAGCCTGGTTGCGGGGCTGTGACTCACACTGTGTCTCTGTTGCAGGGCGGTCTGGTGGCACTGGGCCACACGTCCCCTGAAGTCCTCACCCTCTCCTGGGTGAGCTCGTGGGGTGCAGCCCCCCCACAGGTGCCATGCCAGAGGTGCTTCTGCTCAGGTCGGCCGGCCCCATCCTGAGGACCGTGTAAGGAACAAGGATCTCACTTTCCTCCTGCCTCCCAGCCCCCGTCCCGCCTCCCGGGAGAGTGATTGGACCCCTAGACTTGGTATAGTGTTTTTCACCCTCCCAATCTTGCCTGAGGATCTTCTTGCACCCCAAAAGATCCATGAGAACCCCCAGCAATAATGATGGGAGCTGACTACGTTCTAAGCACTTGCCATATATCGTCTTCTCCTCACAGTAGCCGTAGGATACAGGCAGAAAACTGAGGCTTAGAGAGGTACAGTGACTTGGCCATGGTCACACAGCCAGTAAAGTGAGTTGGATCCAGGCAGACAGACAGACTCTGGTGAACCTCAATGCTATGCTGCTTCAAGAAGGCATTTGTTGAGCACCTACTATACACAGAACAGAGGCCTGGCTGCCAAGGGCTAAATGGAAAGAAACAGCGACAGAAATAAACAGGGTCTTGATCTGTAAAAGTTCACATGGGAAATGAGTCCTCCTAGAGGACATAGTGACACCTTGAGAAGGGCTAGGTCTGACCAACATTTACCGAGCTCCAAAATCATGGCCAGAGTGGAATCAAGAATGAACCCTGCTCTCAAGCCACGAGTGGCCTTCAAAGCCCAAACCTGTGGGTGTTCAAAGGCCATGAGGGTGAGAGGGTGTGGGGAAGTCTAGGAGGACTTCTTGAAGAAGGAATTGAAGGAGGCTTGGGAGGCACCATGTTCAAATGGTTCCCATCAGCTCCTCCAGCAAGATAGGAGTAAGGAGAGACCTATCAACAGATAGATGGTTAAGAAGGTACAGTGCAGGCCCTCCCAGGCTCCCCTGTCCCCTACACGCGTCTCGCATTGTATTTGCCCGAGATCCCCTCTGTGCTCCTCACACAGCTGCTAGGTGGGCGCTTGCGAAGTTTTTTGGGTTTTGTGATCTTTGAAAGGAGAGTAAGGCAATATGCTTATAATGTGCCCGTGTGAGTCAGGGTGAGGACAGACCCTGTCCCCATTTGGTTTTCGGGTCTTTTTCCTCCTAGCATTCAAAATACAGACAGAAGCTGGCCAGTCTGTCAGGCCGTTCTCCCACCGTCACTGTCATTCTGTTGTGGCAGGTGACTTCTGCCAGTTCCAGGAGCACTGCAGTCCAGAAGGAGTATATCTTTCCAGAATGATAGCAATAATGTGCTAATCACCTTCCACAGGCTCATTATGACCACACTGACAGTGGTGTCACCTCACCCCTTGGGGCCACTTAACGGCCGCCACATACCCTCCCTGGAACAGCAGCAAGAATCAGAAGGGCTCAAAATGTGTTTCTTTCCCCCTCTTTTTGGTACTGGGTCTCACTCTGTTGCCCAGGAATGCAGTGGTATGGACATGGCTCACTGCAGCCTCAAACTCCTAGACTAAAGTGATCCTCCAAGGAGTTGAGACTACAGGTACACCCACCACATCCAGCTAATTTTTTTTAAATTTTATTTTGAGTCGGAGTCACACTCTATTGCTCAGGCTGGAGTGCAGCCTTGACCTGCTGGGCTCAGGCAGTCCTTCTGCCTCAGCCTTCCAAGTAACCACAGGCGAGCGCCACCATGCCCAGTTAATTTTTCTTAATTTATTTTAGAGACGTGATGTCTTACCAAGTCTCCCAGGCTGGTCTCAAACCCCTGGACTCAGGCAACCCTCTCGCCCTGCCTCCCAAAGTGCTAGGATTACGGGCATGAGCCACCACGCCTGGCCCCAGCTAATTTTTAAGTGTTTTTCTAGAGACAGGGGTCTCATTATGTTGACCAGGCTAGTTTCAAACTCCTAGCTAGCTTCAAGCGATCCTTCCACCTCACCTTCCCAAAGTGTTGGGATTATAGGCATAAGCCCCAAAGTGCTTTTGAGGAGTCAAAACAGAGTAGGGTTTGCTCCCCAAACCTCAGATTTTTTCTTTTGAGGAAAACATGGTAAGTTTCATTGAGGAACATCTCTGATTTAACCTACAATTCTGACAACTTGACTGTTTTGTTTTCTATTCTATTACAAAAAGAAATGACAAAGTAATAGTGAGATGAGTTGCTAGAAGCCAGCACACTGACGGTGGCAAGAAGTGATAGCTAGTGACAGAAGATTAAAAACTAAAAAACAACCATTACCACCATCACCACCACCAACAACACGACGGTGGCTTCGTTGAGGAGAGACAGACGGCCCTGGCTACAATGCAGTATGACTGCTTTTATGTTACAAGTCAGGTCAGGAAAGTCTGTCACTAGTTATAACCCTGAGAGAGCAGGAAAAAAGTTACAGGAGGTTCAACACATTCCATTTCAGACAACATTCCCTTAAAGGAAGTAAATCCCAAAGTCCCTAGCAAGGAAAATAGCAAGCTTAACTCATTTGAAAAATTTGATCTTGGTTGGGCACAGTAGCTCATGCCAGTAATCCCAGAACTTTGGGAAGCTGAGGTGGGAGGATTACTTGAGCCCAGGAGTTTGAGACCAGCCTGGGCAAAATAGCAGGATTCTATCACTTTTTATTTTAAAAAATATATGTTTTAAAAAAGAAAACTAAGTTTTGACAATCTCTGAGTCAGGTATCCCAAATTCCATAATCACAGGACATAATAGAGAGTTGAATAAACCTCTCCACCGGCCAGCCACAGGAATAAGTGAGGTGTCTCTGTTAAACCAAGTCCTGGCAGAGGGCCAGGGTCTACTCATTCGTTGAAGGGAGGGAGAAGGACAGAACAGGGCTGCCGGACAAGAATGGTGTCCGGGCAAACAAGAAACCTGATACTGCGATAGCACTGGACACCCAAGAAAAGGCTCCTGTCTATAGGAAGGAGGAGCTTCCTGCAGCCTCATCCTTCCTATAAACAGAAAATTCTAGTCGCCATGAGTATGCTTGACCCTTGGCTTCCTTAGATGACTGTCTTTTCATTTAGTCTTTGTTTGGGCTATTTTAAAAGCAACCCGTTTACGCAAATATTACTGGAGGGAAAGACACGCTGCCTATATCTTTTGATGAGGAGGATTTAAAAGCAGACTTGTTTGTGAGGAAGCAATGGAGATGGCCGAGATTACAGCCAAACACAGCCGAGGATTGTATGGGAGTAGCTGACCAGCTGGTGACTTCAGAGGCTGATCGGCTCTAAGCACTGGGCTTGCCCCGCTGCTGCCGTCTTCTGAGGACACAGGCCTACATAGAGTGGGGACATTGACCATGCTCACCGCTTGCCTTGGACGAGCTCCGTGTGGGTCCCTGAGCCTCGCTGTGTACGTGTCTCCTTATTTGCCCTGTCATTCTCTGGATTCGCAGCACAGCTCAGAGACCATTTGGGAACATCCCTGTGTTTCCTTTGTCCCAATGTGGAGCCAGTTTCTCCCACAACCCCAGAAAGCCGGAACCAGGGATCCAATTCAGCAGGGTGAGTTCCACAGCGTTCAGCACGGCAGGCCTCACCCCAGAAATATGCTGTGTCATCTTTGCAGTCCTCAGCAACCTCCCTGGAGCAGGTCATCATAGCAACAGAAAGGCCACTCCAGGACTCGCTGTCAAAGTTCTCAGGAAGGGGGCCACCTCGGCACCCCTCCATCCATGCCCCTTCTCTGTGTCCCCCTCCCTTCATAACCTCCTGATGTCTTTTGCTTTAAAACCTATCCCAGGTTCTTAAACAGACTGCCGCCAGGTGGGCCTGGGTGTGTTCACAAACTTAGTTTTGTTCGGAACCTGCAGTACCAGCAAGGAGTAAGGCCGAATGTGAGAAGCAGGTAATTGTCCCAGCTTCCTGGGAATGGGGCAGGGATGGCTCTAGCCCCACCCTCACTGACAGACAAGACTCCCTGGAGCCAGGGTCCTAACCAGAGGGCTGCACACTGCACCACTCCAGTGGGCTCTGTTTACATAGCCGATGATTGTTAAATGTATCCCTGGAGTTGTGCAATCCTGCAGCCCTGCAGCCTTCTGAAGTTTGTACTGAAATCCATCTGCTCAGCCACCCAGGAGGCTGAGGTCTGGCCAGGTGAACCCTGAAGAAAAATGGTGCTGAGGGGCTGTCCGGCTGAGATGGTCATGGAAGCCCAGAAACCCCTGGGCCAGAGGAGGACAACCTTTATCCAGGGTCACCAAGCCTTGGGGGAAAGGGACATCTGGCCACAGGAGAAGCTGGATGGCACTGAGCCCCAGGTCTCCATGGCCTCATGCCTGTTTATTTACGGGGTGAACAGACATGGATGCGTCTACAGGCACAACGGAGAGTGGAGTCCCTTATTTGGGGGCCCTGGGAATATCCGCAGCTCCCCTCTGAGTTTCTGGGCAGGGCTAAGGACTGGTGGGTGTGGGGCGGGTGTGGTGGGGGCTTCTCTAACCCAGTTCTCCATGGGGGTGGTGCTCAGAGTTCTCCAGGGTCAGACCTCAGACCCTTCCTCCAGATGGGGACACTGGGACCCAGAGAGAGGCATGAAATTGCCCAGAGTCACACAGCAGGGAGGCCGGGTTGGAGGTCCTGTCCCCGCTGGGTTCTCCTCTATGGATGGTCCCGGGAGTCTGCAGGAGGCAGAGATGTCCATGTCCCCCTGGGGATGCAGAGATGTGTGTGGGGCCAGAGCCTCAAGCCCAAGCCAGCCCACTGCATTCTCACCAAGGCTTTTTCCCACCCCCGCCAGCTCCCAGACTGATGGGCAGACGCTCTCCAAAGAGTCCCCAAGCCACGCTCTCGAGCTCTTGGCCCCAGAGAAGGTAAAAGATGGCCAGCTGGAGTCTCCGGGTAAGCCTGCTGGGGACTGCTGGGTAGGGTGGGGCAGGTGGGCACTGGGTGAGCTGGAGGGGTCTATAGGAGCCATAGCACACAACCTGGGGGAGGAGCAGGAAGGGATTTCACTGTCTCCACACTCCCAGCAGCCCCACCAAACCCCTTCCCTCAGGGCCACCTCAAGGAGGAGATTTCTTCTTCTCATGAGGGGTAGATTTCTTCTTCAAGAAGGCTGGGAAGGGCCAGGTGCGGTGGTCCATGTCTGAAGTCCTAGCACTTTTGGAGGCCCATGCAGGAACATCGCTTGCTTGAACCCAGGAGTTTGAGACCAGCCTGGGCAACATAGCGAGACCTCGTCTGTACAAAAAAAAAAAAAAAAAATTAGCCAGGCATGGTGGTGCCTGTAGTCCCAGCTACTGCTACCTGGGAGATTGAGATGGAAGGATTGTTGGAGCCCAGGAAGTCGAGACTGTGGTGAGTTGTGGTCATACCACTGCGCTCCAGCCTGGGCAACAGAATGAGACCCTAACTCAAAAAAGAAAAAAAAAAAAAGCTGTGAAGAAGAGAACCCAGAGAGAGGCAGCGGCTAGGATCTCATCCAGGCCGGACCTTAGGAACTTCCGCTCGGGGTGGCTGAGGGCTGGGAGGAGGCCCAGGTAAGCAATGCCTTGGGACTTTGGGCCTGGTTAGCCGGAGTGAGGGGCAGTTGGAGGCTGGGAGGGTTGTTCTGGAAAGTCACAAGCTCGGTTCTTGATGGTCACCTTCAGATATTGCGCCTGAAGGAAGGAAGGAAGGCAGGGTTATCCTTTGCTCTGAAGAGTCGTCAAAACGGTAACACTAAGAATAGAACTTTTGTTCATTTTTATGGGCTACAAACAACATTGTATCAACAATAGGAGTTAACAAACAAAAAAGAAACAAAAGGTGCCAGCACAGAGGGTCACTGACCACTTTGGTCTGGGCTGTCCTTGGAGCCATCCACCGTTGGCCTTGGTCACTTCTGGGGGCTAAGAGCTTCCCCCGCAGTGTTGGTCTTCCAGGTTGTGACAGGGAGGTGGCCCCCAGGGGGTGTCTGTGCCAGCTGCAGGCTCATCTTCTAGGTCGGCAGGCTGTGACGCCCACCCCACTTCCTTGGGCATTCGGGTGGGAACTGGCTGGGGAGAAGTTAAGTTGAGAGGTGTATTAGGTACAGAGGTTCTGGAGGGGGCACAGCACCAGTAACCAGAGATTCGAGTAGCACAAAGACCTGCAACACAAAGAGGCAAAGAAAAGATTTATTTAAAAAGAGATTACTTCTGGGGTGCGACCCAATGCCACATGGAAGATGCCAAGAATTGCACAGAAGTTAGATTAAAATGGCCAATGGCTGCTTGTGGCGGAGTCCTTTCAACCGTTCCCCTTGATGGTGGAAGATGATTAAGGTCATTGGGTGGTGGTCTGCTCCACGTCATCACGAAGGGGCAGGCAAGCTCAGGTAATCATGTCAGGTGATGGACAGCGGGTAGATGGGTGGGTTAGTCACGTGATTGCTGCCATGGTGGGGTCTGTCTGAGTCATGTAGGTCACAAAGGGCTGATTAGGTTAATTTGGGGGTTTGGGCCCAGAGGGGTTTTTCCTGAAAGAGAATTGACATTTGCAATCCCCAAACTCCTTGACCAAAGGTGGTCCTGTTGTAATAGCACTTTTATGGCTCTGGCCAGCCAAAGGGTGATTTTTGAATGCTCACCTTGACAAGGAACCTAAAAGTTTGCTAGAGATTATTACGCTGAACTATGAATTGAAAGGTTGGGTTGTCCTGGTCTTGCATCTATGGGTTTTTGGCGGTGGGGGGGGGGGGGGGGGCCGGTTGGAATAGGCTGCCACCTGACCTGTAGTAGAATGTCTGAATGCTTTCCAGTGGTTATGCAGAGGCAAAAAAAGAC